>JAMQGT020010975.1:0-35502 GCA_024447675.2 Pterophyllum scalare
TTGTAGTACTATGGGCGGGGCCCTGGGTTCTTTAATTTATTGGCTTCCGAATTAACTGGTATTGATAAGAAAATTTAGTGTTTGGTGCCTCCACTTAGCAGAATTCAACCCTTGGTCCTTTGATCCTACTAAGAATTATTGTTGTCTAGTACTGAAACACACTTCTCTGGGTCAAACTTACTCAACAGAGGAAAATCTTTACACAAAAGAAATAACACACTCAGACTTCTTAAACTCAAAAATATAGAATTTAGTAAACAAAAATGAATACGGACATTTTCCAGTGAATAACAGTACAAAATAATTACCTTAAATAGGGTTCTTTAAACACTTGCAAATAAACCAAATTACTTATGAAAACAATATTCTTGTAACTCACACACACGCACACTGCAACTCAATATCAGTCATTTTAAATAAAATAAAAACACAAAACGTTGCAGGCCTGTGTCGATACTTGGGTGCGGTGTGGTCGGAATGGCAAACTCTGCATTCACCATGATGAAAGGCACTTATACTCCAATACGAACAGCAATCAACATACACGTTCGATGTACCTCTGCGGCATCTCCGTACCTCTCTGCACACCTGCCCTCTACTAGGTCAACTTCACATCCCGCCCCCACAACTCCTTGATTGGTTACATAGGTCACAAACAACCAATACAAATAAACACAAGTCAAGACTGACATTCTGATGCTCAGTGGAGATAGGTTGTACACAGTGCAAAATGCTTTAAAGTGCAGAGAAACAAATTAAAGTGACATGCTGCTTTATTTACCATACAAAATGATTTGTCAGGTAGTATTTCAACATAACTCACTTATAAACTTTATAAAACTGTACATGAACTATTAGCTATTGGAACATTAAAACTATTTACTCATGCCCATAATCATTATGGACTGGGCTACACGTGTCATTTGTGAACTGGCGTTATTCAAATGAAATGGAATGAAACTGAACTCCAACCTCTGTCGCTGAGACCCAAACACAAGGTTTGCTTATCACCTGGGTGGCACCATCCCCAAAGTCAAGTGTGCTGCACTCTGGGAGGGCTTGGATGGATGAATGCAGAACAAATTCAGAAAGGTCTGTAAAGAAAACTAAGAAAGCCTACACTCAAAATGCACAAAACATCCGAGAGAGAAGGTAGTTTATAGATGCTTCCTATCCAATTCAACAGAGCTTGAAAGGGATAGGAGGAATAGGATACACTGGCCATATCCAGGTGTAAAAAAAAATTGTATAGCTGTACCTAAAAAGCCTCAAATATGCAAATGCTTCCAATGGGCTCTACAAGGCACTGAATCCTAGGTAGTGAATCCTTTTGTAAATGCACTGCATTGTAAAAACTATTTTCAGCAAGAATAAAGCATTTACAAATCATATTTATACCAGTTAATCTCTCAAATAATGCTTTCCAGTACTGGGTGTGATGTATTATCTGAAAATGAAATTGAGCCCATTCAGATAATTTATTTGGTTGACTAAACACTACATGCTGTAGATTATACTGTAGTACTCTAAAGTTAATCTCCCAGCTGACGTTTCTTTTTATTTATCACGTGTGAGATACATATCAGTATTTTTATATGTTCCTTGCTGTTTTTTTTGTTTTATTGTTTTTCCTGCAAATGTTCTGTTAATGATCACTGAAAAATACACTGGTGATGCTGGAATAAAATATATTTTCTTTGAATGTTTTTGAGCACCACACAAATAATAATTCTACTTTTGAAAAACTTAAAATATATTAACCTTTACGCATCAGTTTTTAAGTGACATTGTTTTTTCCCATTTTGATTTTTCTTGGATTTTATTTTATTTGTTGAGCCTTCTGTTATTTTAGCAGACCTGACTGAGTTTCTCCTTAGTAAGAAATAAAAGCATCTGTCTGTCAACCAGAGGGCAATAGCCTCCGGCAGTTATGTCTTAGGCAGGACTTCGCTGGATTTAATAATTATGTCTCAGCTTCAGATTTGATAATCTTTCACCACTCCAAGGACCTACAAAACCAGTTCCAGCTTCATTTTTATATCAGGTAATGAGAGATAATTATTATATCTTAGACCATGGTCTGAGAGAATACTCGAATATGACTGTAGAGTGTCCCTTAAATCCTGAGGACAACTACAAAGTACTTTCATATGAACTGACTCTAAATTATTTTTGCTTGTTCAGCCTGTATCAAAAGTGGGTAAACAAAACTACACGGACGTAGAAAAAATCTCTGTTCACACCCTAATGCAGAACATTAACAAGCTAACATTTTTGAAAAACTTAGTGATTTCATATTAGGACTGTACAAATATTGTAATTTCCCCTGTGATGTTTTACATATAGTTCAGGTATGGCCACTTTGGGAAAAAAATAATTGTGCAAGGGAATAACATCATCTTTTGTTCAGTTTGTGTCAGTATGTTAACCATTTTCATTATTGACTGTGTTTGGTGGACATATATCTTTGGCCAAAATGAATATGATTGCATTGGTAATTTCAGTGCAATTTTCAGATCTTGATGGACACACATACAGGCTTGCTTTTATGGATGTCTGAGCTGATGCTTATATGATTCAAGTTAGCAACCATTTCATTGTTTTTCTTGGCCTTCATGCATTAATTATTCTGCAGTTTGTGGTGTGCTTTCAGGCAGCTGAATAAGATATGTGTGTTGCTTTGCAGTGCAGGCACAACTCAGCAGCACTCTTTGCATATGATTACTTCTTGGTTAACATCACTTGGGCTAAATCTGAAGTATTTCCAAACAACAAATGATGATCCACTTTGAAGGATAAGCTCTACTCTTGCTGTGTTAGGCATTTGATTGTTGTTGTATATCTGTTTTATAAGGTAGTGTTACTCCTCTAAACTAGTCCAGGAAGCTTAAAGCTCCCTGGTGCAGGCAATGGCTGTGATTGGCACATGCAGACATGTGGCACTGATTTAGGGAGTGCTTGATTTGCTTTTGCTTTGTATTTTAAATATGACTCGATCAGGTTCATTTAATTGTGAGAAGCCCAAATTATGATCAAGATCAATGCAAGTGAAAAAACAGAAATTAAAAAGAAAAATGGAAAGAAAAGACATGCACATTGAAAAAATAAATGAAGTGGAAGATAAAAATTAAAGGCCCAGTTACCATCGCTCAGACATTTGGCACCTAAAAGGGTCAGAAAATGTGAAGGTTAATGCAGTGTCAAGAACTTGACCCCCATGTATTATGTGGATCTTTTTCAATTTGTTGTGCGTCCTTCTTTCATTCTCTTGGAAGTTGCTTTGGTGCCAAACTGCTGAAAGGGGAGTTGGTGAGCCAGGGAATTTATGAAGTTTTAACTGTGGTAACCGCAGTAAACTGGTAAACATATTTTCTCAGCGATGATGATAAAAGCACAGAACTTTTGGTGGCATGTCTTCCATCAGCTGGTCAGAGTTTCTATCAGACTTTGTTTTACTGTCAGTCTGTAGGCAATGTGACACAGGCCTTGTCATCAGGGGCTGATTGTGGCATGGAGTATAGAAAGAGCAGAATTGGTCTGTATTTCTCTTCTCTTCTCCACATGGCAGGCAGACTCCATACACACACTCACACAGCTCACCCATCTAAGTACACGCCACACGACTGATTTCTTTGCAATTTTTTTGTAAATAAACCAGTTAACTTCTAATGTTCTTGTGTGCACTCCCTCTTTTGTTGCCATGGGAAATGATCACAAAAACAGCCATCACACATCACATCCATTTCACTGTTCAGCTCTTTTTTTTTCAGGCCATTAGTACACATCGCCTAGCATCTGTTAGTGAAACTCATTATATTGATTTGAGGAAAAACTGGTCGGGGATACTTGTCTCATTAAAATGATGTTTAATTGCATTTATTGTCTGTCAACCAACCAATTTCAATGGCTTTGAATTTTGCTAGCATAACATTAGCTTTCTGGTGCACAGTTGAGCCACTGGATCCTGTGAGCTCAGCAGATGTGGAAAAATCTCCCCAGGTTCATCCTATTTACTGAGCCATAGTTTCATTGCACTACAACCTTATGCACATGGCAATAATTGTTTCAGGTATTAGTCAAACACTCAACTGTCATTAGTTTATTCTTTGTAAAAACATTATTTTTTGATAGCAACTCTCATGCAAATATGCACATCAGACTGTTTTGGTATCCAGTTGGCTCATTAACCCCTAATAATGTGCACCTCATGGGGCATTATTCCTTTTAAACTCATTATCACACAACTTATTATACACGGTTAGTTATATGTATATGTTACTAATATATGCATGTAGACCCAGCTGAAACTCATATGATCTACACTCAGAGATAATTTGAAAATGCTGATCTCAACCGTACCCACATTCCAGGGTTTTAATATATGATCTTCTACTAAATTGTAGGATATGAAGGAAGGATAAAGTAACAGGATAAGGTGACAAATGCGACAGTATTTAGCATACTATTTTAATACTACTACTACTACTACTACTACTAATAACAATAATAATAATAATATTTAGAGCAGCAGCAATATATATATATGTATATATATATATATATATATATATATATATATATATATATATATATATATATATATATGTAATCTTTAATTATTTTAAGGAAATTATTGGTCAAATTCTTTTCATTATACCTTTACTATCCCGATCCTTGTTTATTTCCACTGTGCATCAATATCAGGCACCA
Organism: Pterophyllum scalare; assembly: GCA_024447675.2. Lineage (NCBI taxonomy): Eukaryota > Metazoa > Chordata > Actinopteri > Cichliformes > Cichlidae > Pterophyllum > Pterophyllum scalare. The sequence continues at coordinate 4,711 of JAMQGT020010975.1, forward strand.
AAAAAATGTCAGTCTATATTTTCTTGGTACCTGACTGAACAGGACAGTTACAGTGTAAATTGTGGACCTGCATCACAAAGCACTGTAGTGTCCTCCAACCAAACTAGGTTCCTGATAATGATTGCACCTGCTTATGCAACAGCCCACATGAGTCAGATTCTCATCTATTGAACCAGAAAAGAGAATACAGCTTCTCTAAACAGGAGCTCTAAGCATTTTAGATGTGTTCCACTCTGGTTTTCCATCTCTATACTGTGGGAGTTTAATCTCATTCCAACTGACGTATCCCCAGGCACAGTTTTTTTCAGAAAAAAAGAAAACAAAACAAAAAAAAATTAGGACAGATTGAAGAAGATTTTTCTTCTTTTTTTTTCCTCGTTCAGGAGCACCAGGGTATTTGGGTATCTATCTTTGCCTAACTGTCTGACAGTCTCTCTCCCTGTCTCTCAGTCCACTTTTACAGAGATTATTTTATCTTATTTGCTGGGGTTATGGCCATGCTGGCCATGGGGCTGAGGGGGCTTTTATGGAATAATCCCCCACAAAGCCAGTAATAACCTGTCAGTTCATCCCCCGCCAACCCTCTTACCCCAGCCCCTCCTACTACACCTCCTCCCTCCCCATCCAAGTTCAACTTACCAACCACGAAGATACCAGAATGCGGAGGAAAGGCAGCAGGGCCAAAAGATAGAGCTGTGTGGGGGGAAATGCCAGGCTTGAGGCACAGGTCCACACATCCTAACTGAACCGTGAACTTTTATTTTATTTTTATTTTTATTTTTACAGGAAATGGACAGATATCTCTCCACAATGAACCGTGACAGCAGAGAGCAGGTCTTCAAACGAGCACTCTTTCTGATGTTGGTTTTCTGCCTACGGTCTGGTGAGATGATAAGAACTCATGGAAGTGAGAAAAGACACAGGCGGAGCTGTATTTGGGTTCTCAAATAAAGCAACTTTGACACGCGACTACAAACGCAATCAAGATTAACACGTTTAAAGATACATCTGAAAGATAAACAGCTTTTGATTTATTTTAGCTATTTTTTTGATTTAGAGAATTTCCCACTTTATAAAATTCAGTTGATGCAATCCCAAAATAAACACCTACTTTCCCACATCAGTACTAAACAATTTATGTGGCTTTCAGTTGCATTTCATGGCAGGGATTCATTGTTCTTTTTACCTTTTCAAAGTAAGAATTCAATATTCAATTTCTGGTTTAAATGACAAAATAGGCGATATTTTAATAACCAAAAAAAATAGGAAGCCATACTTGTGAGACCGTCTTTGATTCCCCTCAAAATGAAAGATTAGATATTAATCCGGGTTGCTTTATGAAAATGCCATTCATATGTCCATCTAACTTGATGATATTGTTTGAGCTGACTGAAAATAACAAAAGAGAAAAACGAAAGAAAAAAAAGGCTGTGAAAACTCATATATATGTAGCACTGTTAGTTCAATGGATTGACAAGTGGATTAGCATTTGCTACACATAGTGCGTATTATTTGAATAAGCTTCACTGTTGGGATAACATTTTCATTTGAACTTTATTCTGTCAGAAAAATAAAACAAATCAATAAAGTTTCTTTGCTCATTCTGGGTTGGCTTACAGTTCTGCTTAAATGACAGCCTACTACCATCCTTGCATGCTTTCATCATGCCCGTTGTCTGCCATACCTTCTCTGTTGGTTATTTTTAACCACACTTCCTTTGCTTTCATTTGGGCCAGATGGAGTCTACCCTGAAGCATGTGTTTGGGGCTAAGCCACACTCCTGGTTAGCCTCACTCACTAGTGGAATGAGGCCTGTCAGAAGGCATCAGGGTGACTCATCTCGAGAGGATGTGCTAACACATCATTGCCCCAGACTTTTCAGCAAGGGTTGATCGTCCATGAACAATGCAGTTCCCGTCGCATGCTCACACTTGGCCAATTCATCATCTAGGCTTCAATGTAGGGTAGCAATGGAGAGAGTGAGAGAGGAATAAGTTTTAATTCATGAATTGAAAAATGTTTTGTTTGCGTTTGCTCCCACAAAGAATGACAACAGCACTCAATTTGAACTGAGTCAGTTTCTGCTTGTTGCAGTTATACAGCATGATCTTTCAGTTTATACTCAGTTTTTACTTATCTATAGGAGTTGGTAAATATGCGTCCTTTTCTTCAGCAAACTCCTGTTTTACATACAAACTATAAGCTTCGCTATGCTTCATGTGGCCTCAGTAGGGGTTGTGCATATTTGTTGGGGTACCTGTGGCTTTTGCAGTGAATTTTATGTCAGTTTCTGGTTTGCCTCCTCCCCAATCTATTACGCTGATGAGATTGTGTGATTGCGAATTGTACAGCCTTTGTGTCCCTGCAGAGTTCCAATTTAGTGCTGCTGCAAAGAGGACAGAGCGGACCATGGTGAAAGCATTGCAAAATCTCTTTGCTTTTTATTCAAACTCTCCAAACCACATACAAGATGTACAGTATGCAGCTGTAATGCATAACTGTGATCTCATTTGGAAGCGTCTATACTAAACTCACACCTGAGTATATTTGAGGTTCCTCATACAAGTTCCAAAATACCTTTATGGAGAATATATACCACAGTTTTAAAATGGGACACTGCACATGCCTGCAGTGGCTCTTGACTTCCTGACTTTGTCATGGAACGGCTGTGTGGCAGGCAGGAAGAGAACCCCAGTGCAGGATACGCGAAACAGAGGTAAAATCTTTAACTCAGGTTTTTTTAGCAGGAGTGCAGAATGGAAGACAGGGCTGAACAGAACCAGTACAGGATAATCAAAAATGACTTAACTTGGATTCCAGATACTAGGCAAAACAGGGGACACGGGGACACACACACACATAGCAGGAGACCAATGATGAGGAAACAAAAACAGGCAGAGAAAACACAGGACTTAAATACACAAGAGGGCTGATGAGGGGACTGGAAACAGGTGGGAACACAGGCGAACCAAATTACACTGACCAGGGGAGACCAGAAGACCCCTGTGTGTGAAACAACAAGGGAACAGTTTACCCTGCGCGGGATAGAGTTACCAGGGCCCAACCCTGGAGCCAGGCCTGGGGAGGGAGCTTGAGGGAGAGCTTCTGGTGGCGCCTGGCCAGGCCGAAGAGGCTACGTGGGCCTGCTCTCCTGTAGGCCTACCACCCACAGGAGGAGTCGTAGGGGTTGGGTGCAGTGTGTGTCCGGCGGTGGCCAAGGGCGGAGGCCCTAGCGGACCAATCCCCGGCTATGGAGACTGGTTATTGGGACATGGAATGTCACCTCTCTGGTGGGGAAGGAGCCTGAGCTAGTTTGTGAGGTTGAGAAATCTCAGCTAGATATAGTTGGGCTCACCTCAATGCATGGCCTGGGCTCTGGAACCAGTCTCCTGGAGAGAGGCTGGACTCTGTTCCAGTCTGGAGTTGCCCTGGGTGAGAGGCGGCGAGCTGGGGTGGGTATTTTTGTATCCCATCGGCTTGCTGCCTGCACGTCAGAGTTTTCCTCGGTGGACGAGAGGGTTGTTTCCCTGCGCCTACGGGTCCTGACTGTTGTTTGCGCTTATGCGCCGAATAACAGTTCAGAGTACCCACCCTTTTTAGAGTCGCTGGGTGGGGTGCTGGAGAGTGCTCCATCCGGTGACTCCATAGTCTTGCTGGGAGACGTCAACGCTCAGTGGACAAAGACAGTGAGCCCTGGAGGGGCGTGATTGGGAGGAACAGCCTGCCCGATCTGAACCAGAATGGTGTTTTGTTATTGGACTTCTGAGCAAACCACAGTTTGTCCATAACAAACACCATGCTGGAACATAAGGATGTCCATAAGTGCACATGGTACCAGGACACCCTAGGTGGCACGTCGATGATCGATTTTGTAATCGTATCATCAGATCTGCGGACATATGTTCTGGATACTCGGGTGAGGAGAGGAGCTGAGCTGTCAATTGATCACCACCTGGTGGTGAGTTGGATCAGGTGGCAGGGGAAGATGCTGGACAGACCTGGCACACCTAAATGTATTGTGAGGGTGCGCTGGGAATGCCTGGCAGAATCCCCAGTCCAGGAGATCTTCAACTCCCACCTCCGGCAGATGGTGGTGACCAGAGGTGAAGGGAGCCATCAAGCTGAAGAAGGAGTCCTATCTGGCTTGGTTAGCCTGTTGGACTCTGGAGGCAGCTGACAGGTATCAGCAGGCCAAGCGGAATGCAGCTCGGGCAGTGGCTGAAGCAAAAACTCAGGTTTGGGAGGAGTTCGGTGGGGCTATGGAAAAAGACTTTAGGACGTCATCGAAGCGATTCTGGCAAACCGTCAGGTAACTCTGCAACATCGCGTGGAGATCTGGGACAGTGCCATTGGATTGGCAGACCGGGGTGGTGGTTCCCATCTTTAAGAAGGAAGACCGGAGGGTGTGCTCCAACTTTCGGGGGATCACACTCCTCAGCCTCCCTAGTAAGGTCTATGCCAGGGTGCTGGAAAGGAGGGTCTGCCCGTTATGCAAACCTCGGATCCAGGAGGTTTTCATCCTGGTCGTGGAACGCTGGACCAGCTCTTTATCCTCTCAAGGATATTCAAGTGTGCATGTGAGTTTGCCCAACCAGTCTACATGTGCTTTGTGGACTAGGAGAAGTCATTCGACCGTGTCCCTCGGGGTATCCTGTGGGAGGTCCTGCGGAGTATGGGGTGTCTGGCCCATTGTTGCGGGCCATTCAGTCTCTGTACAACTGCAGTGAGAGCTTGGTCCATATAGCCGGTAATAAGTCGGATTTGTCACTGATTTGTCACTAATTCTGTTCATAATTTTTATGGACAGAATTTCTAGGCATAGCCAGGTGGCGGAAGACTTCTTCCTTGGTGGCCCCAGAGTCTCATCTCTGCTCTTTGCAGATGATGCGGTCCTGTTGGCTTCATTAGGGGGTGGCCTCCAGCTTGCAGTGGAACAGTTTGCAGCCGAGTGCAAAGCGGCTGGCATGAGAATCAGCACCTCTAAGTCTGAGGCTATGGTCCTCAGCTGGAAAAGGGTGGAGTGCCCTCTCCGGCTCAGGGACGAGTTCTTGCCCCAAGTGGAGGAGTTCAAGTATCTTGGGGTAGACTTAGAACGCGCTGGGGAAATTATATCTTTCGGCTGGCCTGGGAACGCCTTGGGGTCCTCCAAATGAGCCGGAGGAGGTGGTTGGGAGAAGGAAGCCTGGGCTTCTCTGCTTAGGCTCCTGCCCCCGCGACCCGGCCCCGGGTAAGCGGAAGAGAATGGATGGATCAATCGATGGAGACCAGGGGAAGCAAAACTGAACAGGACACACAGGAACCAGAAGCCTCTCAAAATAAAACAGGAAGTCAGATGGGTGAACAAAGACACAGAATACTTGGAAAACACAAGGAACTAGAAATAACAAACTAAACCCCACAACCAAAAGAATCCCAGAACAGACCTAGTAAAGCAAAAATAAAACAAAACACACAGGGTCAAAGGACCCCAGACCATGACAGTCTTAGTGGAGTTTAATTCATTTTGTGTGTATGTGTGTGTGTGTGTGTGTGTGTGTGTGTGTGCGTTCCTGTGTGTATGGGTCCTTAATATCCAACAATGATTGCGAACTGAGATCAGTAGGATTTATGTCTTGTTTCAAAGTTACTAGTGATTTCCTATGATCCCACAACATTCTCAGTGCATATAACCAGAACACCTGGCACTCTTTGGATTGTTTTCGGGCCTGGGAGGAGGTACCACAAACAAAAGTGGGGATGCAGAGTGTGTCTGTTAGCAAGACTAGCATGCCAGCCACATAAACCACCAATTCCAAATGTCCTGCTCACTAATGTAAGATCTATTGTTCACAAAACCGATAAATTGGAATTACAGATGACTGTGAACAATATAATTCAGGACTGCTGTGTGATTATTATCATGGAATCTTGGGTACACCTGCTCATCCCTGATGCTGCTGTCCAGGCTATCAGGCCACAGCCTGCACTGCTACAACAGGAACGCTGACTCTGGTAGGAGCAGAGGAGGGGACTCAGTGTCTACACTCACAATGACTTGTGTACAAACTACAGGGTCACCTATACCCACTGCTGTCCTGACTTGGAAGTTATGCCAGTTGTGTGTACACCCTTCTCTACCTGCCTGGAGAGCTCTCTGTGGTGGTTGTTACAGTTTTGTATATACCACCAAATGCTAAAAGAACTAAATGGTCTATATTTGAGAACTTGGAGCTGCAAGAGCACAGAAGCACTGGGGTATCATACATCAAAAATTGTACAGACTCTGACACTGAGATTATGCAGAACTGTGTCTATCCTATTCAGAAATCTTGGATGACCTCAGATGTAGGCGCACTCCTGAAGGCTCTGCATTCTGCCTTCAAGTCAGATGAGAAGAAACAGTGCATTATGGGACCCCCCCCCCTCAGCAGCCTAGACCTATAGCAGCATAACTAAGGGGTGGTTCAGGGTCATCTGATCCAGCCCTAACTATAAGCTTGATCAAAAAGGAAAGTTTTAAGCCTAATCTTTAAAATAGAAAGGGTGTCTGTCTCCCGAATCCAAGCTGGGAGCTGGTTCCACAGACGAGGGGCCTGAAAGCTGAAGTTAAATGTTAAGTTTTAATTATATAATTTATGGTGCAAATAACTTGTAAAAGAAGGTTGAAACATTAGCATTGAGTTCACCAAACAAAAAGTGAATTGTGGGAATGCCCCTTTAACGTGCCCTTCCCCCCTCTTCCCCTGGTAATTAGTGTTGGAGGGAATAGCAATCAGCGATGCCAGAGAGGTGATGTAGCTGTGCGCATCGGGAACATTTTCTCTGGAAATAGAGGTTTTCCGATCCAAAGGGAAACCAGTGACTATTGAGACTCTGGGAACAACAACCAGAGTTTTTGGTGAGTTTCTTGATGTTTCTTTTGCATTTGAGAAAATTGTGTTTTTAGGGAGCAAATGGAGTAAATGAGACTCCGAGTTTAATCGGTGAAAGTGGAAGATTGATCGCTTTAATGATAACGTTGTGTTTTGAGTTTATGTGCATAACCAAATGTGAATATGTGTATAGCTTATGTTAAGATTTAAGTGCATTTTATTGCAAACAATGCTAGCAGCGAGAGGAAAAAGCTGCTGTCATTTTCTTTTCCTTTTTCTTCTCAGGAAGAGGCAGATAGAGTGTACTCTGTTCTTGTAATGATTCTTACAGTAAATTAAGTTTCTGCATGGCCTGTTATGCAGACCAGATTTTTTTTTGTGTGTGTGTGTTTCTGTTGCTGGGAAGAGCTTTCTGGGTGTCGGAACAGGCCTGGATTTCTCTCTCCCTCTTCTTCGTGTGGCGGCTGCAGAGGAACCGCACACACACACACACGGGATATCGATGGCGAGCCTGACCCATGAGATTCGAGCTTAAAGATACTACAGCAACCAGATCAACAGAATACGGTTTGATATTGCTCATAGAGAGACAATTTGGTGTGTTCCTGTTTTGCTGCTTTACGGCAGCAGGATTCTGGATTTTCCCCATTACTGAACTGAACTATTGAACTGAATCAAACTGAACTGAACTATTGAATATTGTTATATTTCACATTTTTATTGTTATAAGTAGATATTGTCAATATTCATTAAGGATTCTGAGTTAAGTGTGACCTACTTGACAGTAGTCCTGAATGGTTCTTTTTGTTAAGTGTTTTTGTTTTATTAAAAGTGCCGACTTTCCATTTAAGGGTTTCTGGTTCTGGTCTCTTCACTGTGTTTTGCTCCACTGCTCCTGCGAACCTAGAACTGGTCCAGTAGCTCATACATCTGTCTTATAGTGACATAAGTGCTACACGTACTTCTCTTCAATTGTTTATACTGCGCATGCCGTTTATTGTTTAAATTGCTGTAGCTGTATATTTGTGCTTATATTCTTTTATGCTGCTTTTATGTTTGAAGTTTTTATTACTGCACCATTCAGTGGCAGCTGCTTTCTGTTTTCACCATACAATGCATGATGACAATACAGGCATTCTTATTCTTCTTAAAATGATTTGAATACGGCCTCAGGTGAACAACAAATGGCATTTTACACCATGCCATTGTTTATTTATTAAAAACTAAACCCAGTTGCAAAAGTAGTATATGAAAAGTGTTCACCATAGGTTGAAAAAAAAAACACCTTTACCAGCACTAATTTGAAGTAAGAATTTTCTGTATGATTTTAACAGTTTCTCACATCATTGTGGAGGAATTTTGGCCCACTCTTCTTTACAACTTTGCTTCAGTTCACTGAGGTTTGTGGGAATTTGTTTTATTCTCAAAGTCTGATCACAGCATTTTAATCAGGTTGAGGTCTGGACTTTGACCAGACCATTGCTCCACCTTGATTCTTTTCATTTTCAGCCATTCTGTTATAGATTTGTTGCTGTGCTTAGGATGATTGCCCTGTTGCACGACTCGTTTTCGAACAAGCTTTAGCTGTCAGACAGATGGCCTCACATTTGATCCTAGAACACTTTGATATACAGAGAAGTTCATGGTCTACTCAATGACTGCAATGTGCCCAAATAATCACCCCTCTACCACCGTGCTGTACACTTGGTATGAGGAGTTTTTGCTGATATGCTGTATTTGTTTTTTGCCAGATGTGCATGATGCATTATGGCCAAATATTTCCACTTTGATCTGTTCAGTGAGCACTGTTCTAGAAGTCTCTTGGTTGGTTCAGATGCAAACCTTTTTAGAGATACTTGTTCAGTCTTTTTCTAATTTTACTGTCATGAACTTTAATATTCAACGTGCTTACTGAGACATACATAGTTTCTCTTGCATGGTTTGACCTTGGGGTAAATTTGCTAGGACATCCACTCCATGGCTCCACAGCATTGTGTTAGCACACACCTGAATGCTCCAGACCAGCAAACAGCTGAAATATCTGCTTTTATAGAGGTGGTGACACTTGCTAATGATCAGTTAATCAAATACATTTGATTAGTAGCACCTGGCTGCTATTTACCCTCTTAATTTCTATGAAAACATTAAGGCTGCACTTAAGTTTTCCACACACCGCTTCTGCATTTTGGCTTAGTGGTTGATTAATCAATAATAAAAACTGAATGTGTCATGGTTCATTTGACTTTGTATTTACCTAATTTATGACCTGATAAGGAACAAATTATTTTTATTATTCCCTGATACATAAACATTTTGTGTCAAGGTTTGGCTGTGTGGTGGAAAGGTAGGACCCTGGAGCTAAACTCTAACAGCTTTATTTGCTGGAGGCTCACAGGAGATAATAAACAAAAACAACAAAATCTCAACCAAGGCCAAAAAACACCAAAAACAAGCCTGGGAGAACTAGGAAAAACTAAACTGGGAAACACAGAACATTAAAGGGAAAACACTGACGATGCCACAACAATGCACAGAAGAAACTGAGGGCTTAAATACACATCAGGTAATTAGGGCAAGTGGAAACAACAGGGATCAGCAGGTGAACCAAGTGAAACGAATAATACATAGGAAGTAAAACTAAACACAAAGCACGGGGAACACAAGACTGTCAAAATAAAACAGGAAGTGAGTAAACGGTACACGGGGGGCACTGGCACACAGAAAAAACTAAACAGGGACCACGGCACAGGGAAACAGACAAAGAGAGACAGACATGGGACAGAAACGCAGACTAGACAACACTGGGAATAAAACTCAATATGAAAACACAGGAGGTGGGGGACATGACAAAAGGACAAAACAGACACAAGAACACAGACGCAGGGGAGACACAGGGAATCAAAATGTAAACCATAATAAACTAGGACATAACAAAACTCAGCAAAAACAGGAGTAAAAACAAAAAGCCCTGGGCACATGGCCCAGGACCAGGACACTTTGAATTGAAAGAGGGTATACTTTCTTTGTTACAGCAATATATATATGTTTGTGTGTGATGCTACTTCTTGTTTGGCATGGTTGGGATTATTTCATATGTTTTATTCAGTCCTATTTGATTTTTTTTTTTTATTTGTTTGTTCTGCTTGTTTTTTTTTCCCCCTTCAAGGCTAAGAATTTTTGTTTGTTTGTTTCTTTGTGAAATATGTATATTATTAAGTAGTTCCCCTTAGCTGTGTCAGGAATCATAAAATACAAGACAGTGGTCATGCTGTGCTTATGAAGTCAAAGCCTTTCTACCCTTGTGTGATTTTGAACTACATGGCACTTTGATCATGCCTTATAGAACTTTTGCCCTGACTATGCATCTGTTTGCTATTGGTACATAAGTACATGTTGATTAGGATGTAAACTATCAAAGATGCTCATAACCTACCCACCCTTATGGTACAAATATAACAGTATTAGTCTTGACAAAGAATTGGTTGTTTTTGTTTCAATTCATTCAGCTATCTTCTCTCATTAATCAGTTGTTTACACAGTTTGAATAATGATTTTTTTTCCTAACAGTAGCTTTTTACAGTGATAAAACATACCCCTGCAGTATTGAAGATTTTAAATTGTTGTGGGCATTTCCTCATTTAGGACCATCATTCAGATATATTTTTTTCATTGCTGGGAGGAAATTCACATTTTACTCAGTTTGAAACTACTGCATTGATAAAAATATATTTACTTTGCAGGAAACACGCTACACACACTATGCCTTGGAGACATGTTCGTGTAATGGAATGATTATTCCAAAATAATCAGTACTGAAGCTTGCATATGAAATCCACTGCCTCCAGCCACAAATCAAAAATTCACAACATTTGTTACAAATGTACATCTGCACCAAGTCAGGAATGAACAAGGACTTGCCAAAAGGAGTAATTGAAGGGTGGTTTTAAAATCACTTAAAAATTGTCCTTGTGTGTCACAAATAAGTTTCTCTGACAGAAACATAGACATGTTCACATATTTGAATCAGATATCCAATGAGGTCCACGTGTATACAGACAGACGTGAGACATTCTGACCCAGAGCAGAAACAGGTAGCCTTTTTTCCTTTGATGCAGTGATTTTGTGTAGATGAACTTAAGGCAAACTAGATCAGCTTTATTCTCTGCTGCATTGTTAATTTCTTCTTTAGAAGAAATATTTAATCATCTTTAAAACGCTAACCTATACGATAATGGGAACTGATGTACTGAGTACATTACTAATGTGTAAAAATACCTAGACTTACAAGATGAAAATATGCACACACTCATAAATGATGCTTAAAAAAAAAAAAAGGCCTGTACCCTCTGTCTCATCTGGGTACTGCTGTCACTCCCAGTAAAAATATGAGACGTGTCATGATGGAATTTTTTTATTCCACAGCATTGCAAGCACTTGACATGTGTCTCCACTCACCATGCAACTGATTTATAAAGCAGGCTAACCAGCCTGAAGGAACAATATCCTGTACTGCTCCTCACTTCTGTCTCCCCCTCATTACAGCCATGATTGGCTCGGACATCCCAGGAGATAGCCGTATTAAGGACCAAAATACCAATGGTCTTCTGTCTCAAAGATGACAGCTCGTTGTCAGAGTTTATAATATAGCAGTGATCTCAACCAATCTAATGAATGAAATCACCATCATTCACCATTCTCTAAGTCCATCTCTTTTGGCACAGACTGTCTGCTCTGCCCTCGAGCCGGGAGAACTGAAGGGAGTGGGACAGGAAGAGAGATTGTGTTTTTTGGAGGATGGTAGGAGAGCGAGAAAGAAAGACAGAATGCATTTTTCCTTCCCTTTTATGGAGGAGGGCGAGACTGAGATACACTCCTCCTCTAGGTTCATTTTAGTACACTCTGATGTAAATCTGTCAGTCCAAAGACTCTTATCTACATTAAAAATATGGAACCTCCCAAATATTGTAGGGTTCATTCTACGTAGGAAAATTGCAACTCAAATTGCTTGATCTTGTGGCAAGACCTCTGTGTTTTGACAAACCGGGACAGCTTTATCCAGATGTGTGCTGAAGCATGCAGTGTAATTGGAAAGACTGTATTCTATAAAGGTCCTATTAGTTCTAGTGATGCTTATTGGCTGTGGTACGTGGCGCCTCTCCTGTCACTTTCACTGACCCATATCCAAAGGTCATATATTGACTCTAATATGTCTCCATTATCCCACTCATTAACCTCATGATAGCCTACTGGGATTTTGAGAATGTGATCATGGCAGAGAGGGAGACGCCAGCCACAGGAGGCTGTCACTGGGTGGACAGTGGTACAGTGGACTGGGGAGTCAGCCAGTCAGTCAGCTATTGATCTATGTGGATTAGGAGCCCCTTGTCTGTAGGGGTATCTCATTCAGCTGACAGATTATTACAGGCTTTGCTGGGATTTGGGCCTTGAAAAGACTCCCAGCACAATAACTTTGTATGGCAGAGACATATCTAATAAGATACCAATAAGCTCAGAGAGAAAGAGGAAAGAGAGAAAAAAAGAGGATTTTTGGAAAGCTTCCGGCAATTGAAGGCAATCTCATTTCTTTCTTCCCCTTCTTGTTTTTTTTTTTTTTTACTTCATTTCTCCACTCTAATTTTCCTTTAATTCTGAAATTGCACAAGTGGGATTTACAAAACAGATTGACTCCCTTTATTAGTTCAGTATGCCATTATAGATGCATAGCCTTTGAAGCTGTGCAGAGATTTTTCTACTGTATGTGGAGGTATGTGCTGCATAGGGACTGCAAACAGGCATAGCAATGACCTCAAATTTCTCTCATCAGGGTTGACGGAGACCATCAAGGGCCAAGTCCAAACTGCACCCACACTGCATCCAGTACTCAGCCTGCACCGCACAGCACAGGGGTGTCGGCCAAATACGGCAGAAGGAGATGAGAATTCTGTGCCAGGCATGACTTAGTACATAATTAAGGCCTTGGCTCAGGAATGGCAAATCAACTTGCCGCATTTCCCAAAGGAGTTATGAGGAGAAGTTAGGAAGGATAAAGGCAACCAAGGTACTCATTTTCCGATGCTATCTGCCATAAAACACAGAAAGATATGGTTTTGTGTATCAGTCAAGCAGTTTTTGAGGTTTAGTGGCAGACGTTACTCTGCAATCGATGACTGAATGGGTATAATGAGAGACCAAGGAGCTGTTGCCTTTGAGCTATGGTTCAAATGAAAACACTGTGGTCAAAACATGGACGCCTTTTGGAAATGCTGTGCCTTTTCTGGTACGCTGCGTAAAGAATTTTTCCTTTCATTTTTTTCCCTCTCTTTCGCTTCTCTCTTCACCCTCTCTTTTTTCCTCATCAGACTTCAGCCTCCACTGATGATGCCCTGAAGGAGAGCCTGTGTGGGTTGCATACCAAGCAGTGTAAGTCTGCTTTAAAAGCAATCGGCCAAAGAAGTCGAGAGGGGTATCAAACACGCTGCTGAATATGCATATATAAATGACCTGTTCAGTAATCACGAACAACCGCACAGCAGCTTTTCTGGGGGCTGTTTTGACACAGCTGGGCCACAGCCCCATTAGTCCCACAAATATGTCTTTCAAATCAGTGGTTTGAAGGCATTTCTGTACACATACTAAGGAAACTCAAATTGTGTCCTGTGAGCAAAATGTTTTAATTCCTGCATAGGCATGAAGTAGAGTTTGTTTCTTCAAAGGGTCACCAGCTCTGATTACAACTTAATATTCTGCCTGTGCAGTGGTTCAGCCGTGGTGCCTATAGCATTTAGTATGCTAGGTTTGATTAGTTGTCCAGGTTTGCTCTACAGTGAGGTTAAAAACATAATGTTTTTCTATGATAATGGTGTGGTGCTTTTTCAACTGTGCGTAATGAAAGAGATTTCTTTAGAGAATATAGCATAAGAAGGTGTATGGTATGCATGTATTCAAGTATTATAAAAGATGGCAAATAATGGCCAGTAATGGAAGCTTGTTTTGCTATTAACAAACTAGGCAGACAGTCACACAAAGGACTGAAACTTTTGGAAATATGTGTTTTTTTGTTGGGTTTTTTGTTTGTTTGTTTTTACCAAAAAAAAAAAAAAGTATTCCTGGGATGGGGCAATAAACTGTCAGTTCAACTGTTTGTTGAAATCATAACAGCGTTATTCCTGTGGCCTCTCGAGCATGACATTTCTTCAGCCAAACTGTAAGGCACAGTTTGGCTGAAGAAATGCGAAAAAGCTTTCTAAAGAGCTGTTGCTTTTACTGGCATTACATTTCTACACTTCTTTGTTTCTTCAGTGCTTTTTTTTTTTTTATCAACTCAATATCTTGACTGTTGACTTGCAGTCCAAGTACTTCTTATATTAAACCAAAGGTGTAGAGGTGCTCAAGGCCAAAGGTGTGAAAAAGTAGTTGGAATTAATTGCAAGACAGTTTAAGTACTTGTGCTTTTTTTTTTCTTTCTTTTTTAATATCCATGCTTTTATTATCTGACCTCAAAATCAGCCATGATATTATCAGCGGCTGATGAGTCACAAAGTCTGAAAAATTAAAGATGACAAAGATGAACAAGCATGAAAATATTCACTATATATACTTTTTTTTTCTTAGTTGCTGAATCTTTCCAAGGGCATACAAGGCAGTGTATTCTAATTTTTGATGTACACATTTGATAGTGGAAAAAAAATCATGTGCACTTTCACATACTAATGTGCATGAATATACACTTCCAAATTTTCAGTTACTAAAGGCTGCTTTAAATGGCAATCACAGAGAGACAACACAGAATCTCCTCAATTTACTATTTCAAGCTTGTTACACAGGCTATATCAGTTTTGCTCTGCTCAAAGAGAAAGAAAGACGTGGGCTCTACTGGGGTCACAGAGAGAGGTGAGTACTCGCCTAATCTCTGCTGTCAGGCCATGTAAAAGCCTCTCCTGCACTTGACCGTGGACCTTTCTGCTTTTCATGATGACACACCAATAGTTTCCAAATGTTCTGTTCTGTGGGAGACTTTGTCAGAATATTTGCACATTCTCACTCTCACCCACTCCCCATGTGGCCAGCTCTTCTCTGCCAGTGCTGACAGTCAAGCCCATGTACTGGAAGACCCTAGCAGAGTGCTCTCTCCATAGGAAGGCTGTTTAGACGCCGATAGACTATTTGCTTGCTCTCTCTCTCTCTCTCGCTCGCTCTCTGGTTTTTTTGCTGTATTTAAAACCCAGCATTCTGTTTACTGTAGGATTACTGCTTTTGTATGTTTCAAATTTGACAGCTGCTTCATTCAACTCCCCAGTGTGGAGGCTGCACGATAAGGCCGATATGGGTTTCTAATCTTTTCCCTGCCTAAATCCTTTCCAAATCTTCTATTTCTTTCTCTCTCCCCATCATTCCTTGCTGTAAGATTAGAGCATTTTCCAGCACAACTCTTGGCTTTTGGTGCAGAGCTGCTGGAACACTCTGGAAGGACTGCTAATGAAGGGAGCTGCTCCTTTGACAGCTGTTGCATCTGACGCAAAGGTTCCCGTATTAAGGCCGCAATCAAACACCCCTCCACAGCCCTGTCTCCTGGTACGTGGGTGTGTGTAGCACACATTGACAGCATGCTAAAAATAATTGGGTGACTGGTAAATATCACTCAGGGAAGCTGAGTTTGATCTCTCTGGGAAACTGTTTTATGAAGAGCTTTTTTGGAGGATATGTTTTACCGAGATATAGCCAAGGCATTAAAATGTACTGACAAAAAGAAATGCAGTGTTTCTTAATGTGCTTTTTCTGCATGGGGCCCCTCCTAACCAAAATGACTGCTCATTCACAGATTGTACCAGCTGATTAATTCAGTGTAGAACCCGCAGCTTGCCTGTTCCTCTGAGGTCCCTCAAAGCCTTGCACTGCATTACACACAGTCTCCTGTCTAGAATTTCTATTTAGGCGAGGCTTCGGGGAAACTGATGGATTAATATTGTTACAGTGGCAGCATTTAGCAAACAAGCATTCATCACAAATTTTACAAAGTATAACTAATGCGAGAATGTATAGGGCATTAGCCACAGCAAATGCTTAGCTGTCGAGGTATTGTTTTCCACTATGAGGAGGCAATTTCCAATTAAGCACAGATTAAAGCAAAACGTTGTCACTAAAATTCATTACTGATAGCAGCCATGTTGCCCTGTATACCTTTCACCAACTGCAGAAGAAGAAAAAATGGCATTTATTAAATGACACTGTGGCATTTAAGACTTATTTATTGCACACAGTGTACCTCTCTATCCATATGCAATTTTTCGAATAGCTAAACATTATTATGTCGCATTTGAAAAAAAAATGGTTTTACCTTGTGTTTGCTTACTGTTACCCTTCTAGTGTTTGCTGAGCCGAGGAGTCTAATCTCCCGCATACAGGTGTGCTCTTTGTGTGACTTGTCAACACATCCCATGGTTGTGCTACTGAAGCACTTCAACTCTATGGAGACAGCTTCAAAACATGGAGAATGAACTCCTTCACAAAAGAAAATAGACTTTGTAGAATTCAAGCTTCTGACAAGAGTCAGGCATCTCTGCACAAGTGTCATTTGGGTGATTTACAAGCATAACCCAAGGCTAACGGCTTCTTTGTTGAAAAAGGAAAAAAGAAAGAACAATAGATATCTGAAAAGCTGTACTCTAGCTAGAGATTTCGAAGACCACATTTTTTTTATGTTGAAAGATCATTGTATGAATTAATATGAGTTTTTTTTATTTTTCTCCGCCAAACATTTCATTTAGTTAACGAGTTAGCTACTGCAAATTTGTATGTGCCTTATTATTGGTAGAGGATTATGAAATCACAGACTTCACATCAAGTTAGTGAACACTAGAAGGTTTAAACCGCAATGAATAAAAGGATCTTTGTAACAAAGATTGTTATATGATTATTCAACGCTAGAATCCAATTCAAATTGTCACTGTGACCATTTTTAAGTTACTCCCAACTGGCTTTTGCTTGTTGCTATAAACATAAACAAAAGAAAAAAACACAATTGCAGAGGAGAAAACAGAAAGTGAAGGGAGGCCGAGAGGCACAAGAAAAGAAAGAAGAAGAGAGAAGAATTCTTTGTTACAATAAATTTCACCTGGAGAAACTGAAACCACTGATAATGGGCTCAGGCTGAAAAGGCTCTTGAGAAAAATGCTCTTTGTACTGTAGCAGTTAAAAGCACTTTGGTCAATGCCTTCACATTCCATTGGAAGCGTTGTAGCAGTTGCGTCTTACATGAAAAATGTGGTACAAAGTGGACCACTAAATCTTCTCAGTGTACATATACAATTCCAGCATGACGGCGCTGAGCAGATTTACATTATGTGATGACAGTCAGTAAAATATTGAGCCTCTTAATCAGTAAAATGGAAGAGCTCTTGACTGCCAATTCAGGACTTTTGGATAACAGATGGGTATTTACCATTGTAATATCCTTAAACCTGTCCATCCCAAACCCCAGGCTCTTCTCACCATTTGTCTTGTGGTGCAGCTGAATGCGAGTGTGAGCTCTTCTTGCTTGAAGAGCTTCTCCTATAATCTATATAGCAGTCATCACAATGGATCATCTGCCTCCATCTCACCCTGTATGCACCATTTTGTAGAATTTCTAAATTTATAAGTGATTTATGTCATATATTGGTTTCTTTTTGTGTTTCATATTTGTATAATTAAATTAAAAAGAAACACATTTCATTTGTAATATTTGGATTTAAAAACAATTGTTAAGAAGATGTATTTTATGTGATTGAACTACAGAGAACACAATTCTGTTGTTAAGGCCCACAAAGAAGAAATCTTGTTGTGTTGAAGAGGTTGAAGAATAAAGATGGCTGATGGAGCAACACGGTAGCTTTATCGTGCTGCGGCTGAGAGTCGTCACACGCGTAAACCCGGCTCTGTATTGGTCATTCAAATGAACCAAGAGGTTAAATGGCAATTACAGACTAGACAAAGAAACTATAGATTAGCCTCTACACACCCTATCATTACCATCGTCTTCGTCTCACACACATGCACATATATATATATATATATATCCTCCATACAATTACACCGCCACCAGCAGCACCAGCAGCCTAAACTATTGACACAAGGCTGGATGGATCCAAGCCACCATATTGTTTATGCCAAATACCATTTTAATGTCACAGCAGAAATCAAGACTCATTAGACCAGGCAACATTTTCCAATGTTCTGTTGTCCAATTTGGTGACCCTGTGTAAATTATAGCCTCAGTTTCCTGTTCTTAGCTGACAGGAGTGGCACTCGGAGTGGCCTTCTGCTGCTGTAGCCCATCTTCTTCACTGTCCAATGTGTTGTGTATTAAGAGATGCTCAGTCGCCACGAGTGGTTATTAGAGTTACCATTGCTGTCCTATCAGCTCAAAGCAGTCTGGCCCTTCTCCTCTAAGCTCTGATATCAACAAGACATTTTCTTCTGGAGAGCTGCTGCTCACTGGATATTTTCTCTTTTTGTGGACCGTTCTCTGTAAATGCTGGAGATGGTTGCAGTTGGAAAATCCCAGCAGATGAACAGTTCAAAGTACTAGTAAATACTAATTTATACCTAAATTATAAAATAATAGTTACTTAAGCTTTAGTAAAAAAAATATGTTAGTATCAACAAATACAGAAATCATATTTACTGTATTTTCTTAAAAGAATTGTAAAAATCAATTTATTTATGTCATTGATTTATGTAATTAAAATTGCAATAACTATAATCAATATATATTGACTATATATATTGCATTATGTTTCATATCATAGGTAATCACAAATATCCTGGTTATACTGACACATAGAATTTTATATACTACAATATCTATTTTTTAATGATTACCAAATGTCTTTGTGGTTTGGTAATTACTGATCAGTGTACCAGTTCTCATTTTCAGGACATCAGATCCAACTGTTTAATTGAAGCTGCTGAGAGACAAGCACAAGGTGGTCTTCAGTGTTGGTCCTGTGCTTTGTGTATGAACTGAGGCAATAGTGAAGCTCACTCATAATACATCATGTTTTAACCCAAACTACAATCTTTACATTAACCTGATTAAGTTAGTTCAGGTACCTAAATCTAATCGAACAGATAGTGAAAGCAAACACACAGAAAAACTAAACCGTGAGTGAGCCAGGAAAGAAACTATGGTCTCCAGGTACACAGTGATTTATTCCACCAGCATTTAACCAGCATAACTTTATGCACTTAAAAATAAGTATAGTAAATACTTTGGTAACTTTGTAATAGCCATCAAAATAATGGATGTGGATACAAAAAACAGAATTTATTTACTCTTTACAAGTAAAAAATCAACAGCAGCTTTAAAATAACTGTCCAGATAACATTCAAGGATAGTTTTAACTCTCAATATATTGAATATAGCTATTGTAAAGGGTTACGTTTCTTTTCTTTAATAATTTTTCCTTAGAAATATACTTTTACAGTACATCCCTAATCAGTTTAAAAGACACAAACCATATTGCAGTGGTTAGTATTGTTTGAGCTTTGTAGTTATTTGTGTCCCTTTTCAGCATCATATTGAAACTATGTGATTTATATGTTGGTAGCTATTGCATAAACTGAATATGGAACTTGCTCATTTTGTATGGTCAGCTGGGAAATTAGACCACAGTTCTCACAACATAATAATGGAAATAATATACAGTGTGACCAAAAGGTTTGAAAACACTTTTCTAAAAGAACAAATTACATTAAAAGTTTATTGCCAGCCCTGAATTTTTCTATCAAACACGCAGACTGCGGCAAGAAGCCCCGGAAGCTTTCATTATGAGAATCACATTCAAAACAATGCCATGTTGATGCAGCGGTATGCCCTTGTCAGTGGCATGGACACTCGCATGCACTTGCAGAAATGACAGCATCCTCGTCTTCAGCAAAATGTCAGAATGGTTTCAGTCAATTGCAATTTGCTTTAACATCATCCTGTTCTTCCTCTAAAGATCAATATTAGCTCAAATGAGGCAACGGCAGTTTGGGATTACGGTGTCACATCAGCCTCGTCGCGTTTCCTTCTGATGAAAATTAATTATAATGAAAGCTGTTAAGTGAGGTAGCATTATCATCATCTAAAGAAATCCTTTGAAGTCATAAAGTACCCATCCATCCGTAAAGCACCACGTTAACAAATTAATGTCTTCTCTTTTTAATCTCTATTGACACAGAGCTGGTTTATTCCAGTTCCCAAAATGACAAAAGCTAATGAAAAGTTCAATTATATGTCATTGCTGAGCTAATTGCAGGCCTATACCAATAGACTAGGTGGCAAATCATTAAACTAGCTCTACACCTTTAGGCCAAGCTAATACTGATTCATAAATTTAAACTTTAGATTTTTGTTGACTTACATACATACATCATACATACTGTATTAATCATATATTTAAGTTCAGACTCAGTCTTTAGAGTTGTCTTGGTGTATTGTTGGGTTTCTGATCTGTGCTGTTGGACACATACTGTACATTTGACTCATATTCTGCCCCTCCCCCTCTCATCTGCCCTACAAGCTCCTGCTTTATTAAAATACTCTGAGCCATAAAGGTGAATTGCTCATCGACAGCGTGCAGTTTCACTGCAATTTTTTGAGAATGTCCGCTGCACTGAAAACAAGTAAAATCACCTCGCACCAATAGCACTTTTTCATTAGTAGACAGGGAGGTAGTGCTGACTGTACATTTTTGTGCAGTGCATACTTTTCAGTTTCACCCTCTCGTCTCCTTTCCACACCCTGTCACTTTTACTCTGTGCCAATCTCGTCTAAACCTCCCCACCCACCCCGCGCCACCGCTTTCGTCGGCCTGCCCACCCGCCTCCTCACTCACCCCCACCGCGCAGTGCCGCTTTCTCCCTGCAACATTTGTCTCTCATTTGAAATGAAGAGGAAATGCCTCCCTGTGGGCTCACAAGTGGCCCATCCTGAGGGCTGCCTGAGATTGATGCCTGTGATCCAGCTGTGCTGATTTACTCCCCGCACCCACAGGGGAGCAGGAGATTACACTGTGCTCTGCTGGAGAGGACGAGAGGCAGTCAGACAAAATTAAGCAGAGGGAGAGATAGTGAGATAGTGAGTTAAGGACAGAAAGAGAGAGAGAGACAGATGTCATGAGGAAGAAGAAGCCCTCAGGGTCCTCTCCTACCATTCTGTGCTATTGTCACAGACCACACCTTTCATTACATTGCTGTCTAATTGTGGCACAAAAGCTCGATTTGATGGTTGCTATTTACTTTTCTCTAATTGCTGAGGTGGCAGAATGTGCCCTAACTCAAGTTCTATTCATGATATACACATAGGGCTTGTTATGTCAAAGTGAAAATCATTATCAGCGTCCCAAGTTGAGAGAACGCGGAGGAAACAAAGCAATGTCTGAGTCACAATTCAAGCTTCACATTGGCATTCGATAAGACAAAAGCATGTCTCAGCTGACCATTCCCCTTGTGGTAGCCGAGACAATCTATAGCTGTTGTCTCAGCATTGATTCCAACATTATCCTCTTGAGGTCATCTGTATTCAGCCAACAGGGAAGAGTGTCCTAATTTTACCTCATCGCGGCATTAGTTCACCGGCCCCTCCCCTGTCATCAGCTTCAAATTGAATGCGGTGATTGATCACAGGTCATGGACGAATAATAACGCTTTATCATTTCAGCTGACATCATACTGCAAGTAATCTGTTACAGTGTGGCACTCAGCGAAGTGAGAGCACAACACTTAAATACACAGTATAGCTTCAAATTAAAAATCCCTTCATAATAATAATAATAATAATAATCATCATTTGATTTGAATGGCAACACAAGAGCACTGGCTTCAGCATCCTAAGAGAAAGCCTGCATGTTAACTTATTTACTGTCAATTGTTTTAAATGAAATCTAGTGCCACTGTCATGTTTATTTATCGTATTTATTTACTTGCTTGTATGAATATTAAATGTAAATTAGTCTTTCCATTTTTGCAGTAAAAGATGGGTGAGAAAAGGCTTTGTCGAACATTTATTGACACTTTAAATCTTGCTGTCTGGCTGCAAAGAAAATGTACTTTTCCCTTTTGAGAGTCTTACTTCAGTGAGTTTTATGCACTGAATTTATGGTTTTTGAAAAATAAGTTGACAGCACACTGCCTGCTCTGCCCATTTCACCTTTAACAAGATAGATGCTGGTGCTGATATACTTCCTCGGAGGCTATGTTGCACGCAAAAACTCAGTTGTGTGTTTCCATGTACGCTGCATGCGTGGGGACATGTGCATTATATGTCTGTGTCTGTGTCCTTTGCGCATATAAGGTTTACAACTTATGTGGCAAAATGAACGACATTGATCTTTAATTCAGTAAACACAGAAATTTGTAAAGGCTTTCGTGACCTTTTAGGAGGAACCCATTTGTTTATCTGCGACTCAGAAGGCATTGATTAGGTGGCAAAAGGAGCAAATGACTTACTGGGACTTGCTGTTTGGTGTCTTCACAAGACAAACACCCCTTCCTGCTTCCCATGGTCTACAGTTGGCAGCAACTCTTCTGTGTCCCCTGTGCAAGATGAAGCTGTATTGAAGTGTTTGCCCAAGGATTTGTCCAAGAACATAGCACAATAAACAACATTGTGCGCATCACTGTTAGGTGTTTTATTACAAAGTATTGGTACATGATGTGTGCAGTAGCTACCCAAACAGATAAATCTTAAGAAAGCTCAATTTATTCCATGTTCTAATGTCTGCTTTTACAGACACAAAGATCCCACTCCACTCAACCCCAAACACAGACACACACATACATGCACCGCTACCATTGCTACCAGTATTTACCACTGATATCCAATGAACTGACAGAGTCAAGATATGATTTACTTGCATCCAGAAAGCATATCTATAATAAATAAAGATAAATGCAAGGCAAAAAAATTAGGTGAAAAATAAAGTATCCAGTGTATTGGTAAAAAGCAGCAGACTGAATTGTTTTACCAGACTGGCTTTGCTATTATAAACAATTTTTCAATTCCCATGCTAAATTGCACAGGCTGGACCAAGAAATAGAAAATAGCACACATAAACAGGACATTCCCACAAACAGGTGTCTGTTATTATAACCCACTGGGAACAAAGTAGAAAATAAATTGCTTTTTATATTCACTGTAGGAATGTTCTATACACAGAGCATGGCTCACAAAGGCAGAAGACATTTGCACGTTTCATACGCTTGAGCACAACAGCTGAATAACTCAACACATGTGCAGTGATTAATTATCATCTAAGCTGTGGCCTGTAAAAAAATAAAATTGACAAACTCTTTTTTTTAATTATTAAAGTGAAGACAGGTAAATGTTTCAATCAGTTAAGTGATGTTAATTAACCACTGAAAGAATATAATTATCCATGCATGTGGCAAACTCCAGACACCATAAAAGACTGGCAGGTGAGCCCAAAGTTTTACCTTATTTTGGGAATTACACAGAAATATAAATGGGTTTCCCTTTATCCTGATGTGAGTACCACCAGTTGGAGAAGGAGGAAAAAAATGGTCTCTTCTACTCCATCAAATGAGCCAGTGTCCACTTATATTGGCACTTTTTTCCCCAGTGAAAACTATACAAGGGGAGTGTACACACCAAACCCCAGCCCACCCTTCTAACCCCTTCTAGCTACCTACAACACCTAGATAAAAGGGTGTTTACTGGCACATGGCGGGGGATCTAGAAAGAGCCCTATTTATGGAGTTGGATTATATAATAATATACTATATCTGTGTTCACTGTGTTCTTTATTTCTTAAGAAGTAATGTGATGTTTGATCAAGCACAAGTGATCTCAGGAGTTTTTTTGACTGAACTGAGTGAACCTCTGGAGCAGAGGTTTTCACTTAAAATTTAAGAAGGTCCATTTAAAGAAAGTTTCCTCAAACAAAGGTCCAGAATATCGTAAAGTTCCACGTTCATTATAATTCAGTACAATATATTTTGAAGTAGCCTAACAATTGTAACAGTGTCTATAGTTAGCTTTTGAAAAAAGTTGCCTTCAAATGAAGTGCTTCATTAAAGAAAAGAAAAATTTAATTGGAGTTTCCCTTTTCTTCTTTTTTCTTCACTAACTTTCACAGGCAAACCAGCTCAGCTTCAACCCTTCTGTTCTCTCGGTCTGTTCCCCTGACTTATTTCTTCAGATTTTCGTCGTCCCCTTGGGAAGTTTTCTGCTTTCACATGCATTCTGAATACATGATTTGATTAGCTGAGTAGCATCACGTGGGATGAGTTACAATGAACATGACTGATCGATCTGTTTCCTGACTAGGACAAGTCTGCACAGATTAAAATAATCCTACCGTAAATATGAGAAAGGTGGCACAGAGTAAAATAGAAATGGTCAGACAAAATCTAGTCATAGGTCTCATCTGTAAAAAACTGCATCTGGGTCCAGATTCAGAACTTGGTCCACCTGTTGGTGACCTAGGGTCTAGAGTATAGGCTAAACAGTGGTAACAATGTGACATGTCTAAAATCAGTAGAGGGCATTAGCAGGTCAGTGGAGTTCAGACTAATTGCAGCGGGATGCTCAAATACAGATTCACCCACAAGACTGAAACAAATGAAATCTTTGCAGTGTTTGCATTTGTGTCTACAGTTATGCATGCAACAAAGGTCCTTGAATGCCATGACAAATGTCACCACACGAGAGTCCAGCTCTAAAATAACAAACAGTGGTAATTCTCATAAAGACAAAACACCATTCCAGCCTGGATTGTTGTGCACTGAAATGCTAACTAGTAGTATTTTAGTTCCCTATGAGATTTGTTAAATCTTTTCATTTCACAAATTCAAGTAGCTGTTTTTTAAAAGAGCAGTTGTGAAACTGTTGATAAATAATGCAATTTAAAGTTTAATCCAGTTGTAAATCCAGTCTATTTTAATTATATATTGCAGTAATATTATTTGTGTGTTATTTCTTGCAATTATTAAGCACACACATGCACACTCACACGCATCTTCCGTGGCAGAGCAAGCATAGCAGAAGCTGCAGACACAGAGGCAATGATATCCTGGGGAGTTTAAAATGAGTTTACAACAGAGATCCATTAGGAGACCTGTAAACATGTCCTTTAGTTATGGATCCATTCATATCCACATAACTCTTCCCCAAACCCTTTTCCTGGCCATTAATGGACTTCTTGACATGCAATTTAGGCTGCTTAGCCACTCTTTAATCTGCTTGTGCCACCCCAAGTTTATGGGGCAAGGAAAATCAAATAAACAGATGGTAATCTAACTAAATTAGAGCACAGGCGACGCTTCCAAGTACTAAGTACTGCATTATCTATCACATGGTTGAGTTGCTTTTCCCTTCATGCTACTTAATAATTTACAGTTTCTTGAAAGAAAATTTTTTTTGTTGTTCAGTATTTCTATTTAATCCTTAATGTGTAATAAAGGTGTAGAATCAATTTCAAGGCTATGTGTATTGCACAGTTTTTGCATCATGCAAATACATGACTCTGTGTATGTGGAAGTTCTATAGTTTTTCTGCATATTTAAAGTTAGTAAAGTGTACATCCAACTGTATATGTGATGCACCCATGTCTTTATATGTGTGCCTGTGTGACAGTCGGAGGATGTTTGCTGTTATTTTCTCTAGCTTTTAGAGCAAATATCAGGGTGTCCCAGCTGAGAAGGCATTACAGGCTGTTGATTTGAGCAGCTCTCGGGACTCACTACCATAATCTGCGTCTGTTCTTAGGTGTGTTGTACAGGTGGCTGTTCAGGAGAGGAAGACTGGGGAATTTGGTTAATTAAGCAAGGTAAACAGCAGATAACTGCCAGCCATTCTGCTGGGACCACAAAAGCACCAGACCTTAGACATTGCCCAAATACCTTAGTAACCAGGGTATGTATTTTACTCATTTCTTGTGTTTTTGTCACATGAAAATCTTTGGCTGGAAATGTATTTACAGATTGCTGCTATTGGGGTTAATGGTTCCTTGGAGATCCATTGTGAACAAGGAAGTTGGCATCCATGACCAGATTCCATTCTTAGAGTGGAGGAGGTGGTGGTTTTGTTAACGATAATGATAATGCATGCCACGCAGATGGCATAAATTATTTTGTGCAACAAGAGTGTAATACAAAGTGAGCCAATAACACCACACCATTCTACACTAAAAGTTACCATTTCATGAAATCAGAGGAGATATTACAAATGATGTTTGATGACTGAATGATGGCAGATAGCAGGTGCATGCAGAGACACAGTAAACAAACGTGCTGTGGACATCCAGCGAAGGACATACAGAATTTTGTTAGCGGTGGTAATGAAGATGACTACAGCAGCATCTAAAATGACCACATTTGCATGTACATTTTTAAGCTGCTCAGTGTGTGTGTTGCAGTTCAGTTCAGCGATCAAGCCTGCACACTGATTTTGCACTTTTCCAGGGCACTTTTCCCTGGTGAATGTTTGTTTGTTCAGGAAGCCAAAGCCAAGCTGCAGAAAGAGGTGTTTTTATTTGTAAAAGAAAACAAAAATGCTAATAGGGGTTGCTGTTGTTCAAAGTTGGTGCATGTTGTGACTGGCTGTGTGGGGCTATTAGTATGTCCACTCATCATAACAATGAAATTACTTCTGTGCAGTATAGAATAAAAGGATTTCACTGTCTCAATTCAAATTACTCTGACATTAAATACTGGTAATATATTACAAGATTGTAAGCATTTTCTTGGGGGGACATAAAAAGCATTATTCATGGTCAAATAAGCAAGTTATGAGATAGAACTCCAAAAAAAAGGGATAAGCATAACATAAACATGACATAATGAGGAAAAAACTCAATATGTATAACTTTACTTCAGGGTGAGCAATTATTGAATTCTATGAATGAACAAGTATGAATTATATGAATGGGTAAATTATAGTTAATCAGGAAGATAATAAAAGGCAATTGGTGCTAGTAGTAATCTAGTTTAGTTACATAAAATCTGTGTTTGGTGGCAGAATAATAATGCTTTTGTTAAAGCTTAATGCAATCACCACAAAAGTCTAAATCCTTTGCCTCAGGAAATAAAGAAAAGAAAAAAGTTTACACCATAAAAAAGTATTTATTGGTCATTTGCATAGATATTTATAAACTTGTCTTTAACTTCTAATTTGTTAATATAGTAGTGACTCACACTCTGTTCTCAAGTAGCTCATCCTAATCTTTGTATTTCTTGATTCAGGGTTATTCAGGTGATACTGATTAATAATTCCTCAGTCATTCTTGATTAACTAGTCACATTTGTTTATTTTGTAAATTTTTTATAATACAATAATACAGGTGTTGAGGATAGGAAACTGTTGAAATGCTACTACACATGGAACCCCAGTGAAAGGGGCTACATGTGTAGCAGAACGTACAAGATGTGGGACCTATGGGTTCTTCGACACACAACATCCAGACTGACATCGAAACAACTAGTAGCTCAGTGTTCCAACTGCTATTGCAACTAGAGATTCACGAGATATAAATACTAGACAAGAGGTCAGGTCAGATAACCCCTTGAATAAGTATACCAGAGACATAGAAGCCAGGAGAATAAACCAGATGTCCTCCACTGAACGCCCCCCCCCTTTCTGAGATCAGACCACAGCAACCTCCCTGAACAGGCTCCACTAACTATCACAGTTGCAGACATCGAAATCCAAGAAAGAGTCTCACATATGAAGAGCTGGACAGCACCAGGCCCTGACATGATTCAAAGTTGATCTTTTGGAGTTAACTTCAATAGTTACTTCCTCCAAATCATCAACATGTTTATTAGATCCCATTCCTACTAGACTGTTCAAAGAAGTCTTTCCAATTATTGATGTGTCAATCTTAAAAATGATCAATCTGTCTTTATTAGTTGGCTATGCACCACAGGCCTTCAAGGTGGCTGTAATTAAACCGCTACTTAAAAAGCCATCACTTGACCCAGCTGTCTTGGCTAATTATAGGTCAATCTCCAACCTTCCTTTTCTCTCCAAAATTCTTGAAAGAGTAGTTGTAAAACAGCAAACTGATCATCTGCAAAGGAACGGTTTATTTGAAGAGTTTCAGTCAGGTTTCAGAATTCATCACAGTACAGAAACAGCATTAGTGAAGGTTACAAATGATCTTCTTACAGCCTCTGACAGTGGACTCATCTCTGTGCTTGTCCTGTTAGACCTCAGTGCAGCTTTTGATACTGTTGACCATAACATTTTATTACAGAGATTAGAGCATGCCATAGGTATTAAAGGTACTGCACTGCAGTGGTTTGAATCATATTTATCTAATAGACTCCAATTTGTTCATGTAAATGGGGAGTCTTCTTCTTCACACACTAAGGTTAATTATGGAGTTCCACAGGGTTCTGTGCTAGGTCCAATTTTATTTACATTGTACATGCTTCCCTTAGGCAGTATTATTAGAAAGCATTGCATCAATTTTCACTGTTATGCAGATGATACTCAGCTTTATCTATCCATGAAGCCAGATGACACACATCGATTTGTTAAACTGCAGGAATGTCTTAAAGACATTAAGGCCTGGATGACCTCTAATTTCCTGCTTCTAAATTCAGATAAAACTGAAGTTCTTGTACTCGGCCCCACAAATCTTAGAAACATTGTGTCAAACCAGATACTTACTCTGGATGGCATTACTTTGGCCTCCAGTAACATTGTGAGAAATCTTGGAGTCACTTTTGGTTCCTAGGATACTTAAAAGTAGAATGGGAGGCAGAGCCTTCAGCTTTCAGGCCCCTGTTCTGTGGCACCAGCTCCCAGCTTGGATTTGGGAGACAGACACCCTCTCTATTTTTAAGATTAGGCTTAAAACTTTCCTTTTTGATCAAGCTTATAGTTAGGGCTGGATCAGATGACCCTGAACCACCCCTTAGTTATGCTTCTATAGGCCTAGGCTGCTCAGGGGGGGTCCCATAATGCACTGTTTCTTTTCATTCACCTTATTTACTTTGTTTATACTACGCTCTCTATTTAATCATTATTATTAATCTCTGCCTCTCTTCCACGGCATGTCGTTTGTCCTGTCTATCCCCCCTCAGCCCAACCGGTCACGGCAGATGACTGCCCCTCTCTGAGCCTGGTTCTGCTGGGAGGTGTCTACCTGTTAAAAGGGAGTTTTTCCTTCCCACCGTCACCAAGTGCTTGCTCATAGGGGGCTCATAGGGTTTTCTCTGTGTTATTGTAGGGTCGTTACACACAATTCAAAGCACCTTGAGGTGACTGTTGTGATTTGGCGCTATATAAATAAAATTGAATTGTAATTGCTAAAGAAGTTGACTGCACTCCATGAGCACCTGGCAGCAGAAATTAAACAGCTGCTAATTGCTAAGACACACCTGGACTAGTGAGTGTCAGAACCACCATCCTGGATAAAACAAGAAATATCCATCATCAGGAAGATGGCCACAAAGGATCATGTGCTTAGTGAATACCTCAGGCAGCAGAAACCTAAGAAAGAACAGGAACAACAGGCCCTGCATGGCATGTACCACCAGCACATAGAACAAGTGGCTGATATAGAAAAATCCTGCCAATGGCTGTACAAAGCTTGTCATGGATGTAGTTTTATCTATTTTTCTAATTTAATGTTATTCTCTTATTTTATATATGTATATATATATATATATATATATATATATATATATATATATATATATATATATATATATACATACATATATATATATATATATATATATACATATACATATACATATGTATATATATATATATATATATATATATATATATATATATATATTTCCAAATTGTATTTAAAAGGCTGAAACACCCAGTGATCAGTGATGTTAAAGTATACAACTAAAGATGTCTTCCAAGTTCACCCTCTGATGTTCAATTTCCCACCCAGCAGCTGAATCACTCAAATCAATCAGACATCCAAATCAAGGCTGTGCTGACATTTGGGATTATAACACAGACTCTGTATGAAACAGAATTTGAACTCCAGAGCTTGCACGTATTCCCTGTGCCTGTGTTTGCTCTTCTGGATACTTAATCCCACAATCTTGCTTGTTCTGTCGGCTGTACGCGTAAACCACTGAAGTTCCATGATTTAAAATTATGTTAAATATTTACAACATAAACCATCCTGAAACCTGCATTTTATAACTTTTATACTTATGGAAACTAAATATTTGTCAAGTGTCACATTACAAGACAAAAGCAGTTTACAATTAAAAGCTCCTTCAGCCACCATCAGCCAGTAACTAGCTCTCCATACAATAGCATTTACTGCTACCATGACATGCTATTGTTGTGGTCAGTGGTTCAGACCAAATGATGCTCGCCATGCTATTAGGTGCGCAGGATGAAGCTGACCCCCTCTGATCTTTTATCCTGTCCTTTTCAAGACACCCGTGAATGCGTTCACTAGGCTGTGAAATGAAAATCATTGATACCCTCTCAGCAATAAAAGCAGTCTTCTTTGTCACATTCATAATCATACTGAAAGCTGTAAAATAAAACAGTTCTCCCATATCACCTAGGTGAAACATCCCCGCAATTGCATTAAAACAACCATGGCTTTTTTCATCATAATTTTTTTTTTACCTGGTCTGTTTTGTTTCCCCCGTGGTGGACATTGATGCATTAGCTTATATCATAGTAGTAATGAGAGGACCTTGGTCTCCTCTGAGGTGACATAGTGACCCAAATTAACAGATATAGGGAGTGGGACATTTAACTGTGTGAAAGTAGGATTGAATTTATGTACAGCTCTTTTTCAGCTAAACTGTATCAATGGAAACCATGCAGTAGCCTTTACACAGGTTTTTTTTTTCACTTAAATCTATAATTCAGGTGAATAGTTATCCTAAGACACTTGCAGAACTGACAGACACATCAATATCCTGAAAAATGGAACAATAAAAATCTGACCTACATGCT
>JAMQGT020010976.1:0-14130 GCA_024447675.2 Pterophyllum scalare
TGGTGTATGTGGCCCCTTGGTTCAGTTACGTCTGGTTGTGTTTTTTATGTGTTATCACAGGCACTTAAAACAGTGAAACGGTCCTCTACCTTGTAAATCACACCTTGTTCTTCCGTCCCCAACAGGGACGCAAGCACTGATAAGAAGAAATGTGACATAGCAGAAGGCAAAGATGGTGAGACCAAGGTAAAAAAGATTCACACTGAACTATTAAATTGCAATTCATATGTTGAATAGCACCACTATTTATTTGGTTTTATTAAAATTCTTGTCAAACCTGAAAACTGAAGGTGCCGCTGGAGGGCTTGCAAGAGGAAAACAAAGAGTTGTATCCTTCCAGTGACTCTCCAGGTAATGTGACTTAACTGCACAGCATCCAAATGCTGATCATTGTGTCATCTGTTAGTTTCTTCTATTTTATGCGTCTGTAATTGACTATTGCTATTGGAAAGAAGAAAAAAAAGCCCTAATATTATATTAAGACAACACACAATGCAGACAGTAAAAACCCCAAAAACCTTATCGACAAGACCGACTTATATGGAAAGTGAATCATGGGAAAATACGACATTGAAACCAAACACAACACAGCAGCTGACACAGCTTTGTGATTATTGATCAGGATCAAATAGATAAACACTGTATATCTGTGTAGTAGACATGTTACTATATTGAATGTAGGATTTTTAATTCCCAGTATTTATTTTAGGTGTCTCATATGTTACACATCAGTTTGGCTTCAGTGATTTTTTAGTGATTTAAGTGATCTTATAACTAAAATTCTTTGTAAGACACAAGAGTAAATTGTGCAATCAATAAAAAAAGAAAATTTTTTAAAAATTTGACAAAATAAGAAGAGATGACAAAACAACACTAATTAACATGATGTGAGGTTGACATGAACTCAGTCTAAATTTGCAGTCTAGGATTACATCAGAAGTATTGCTTTAATACTTAAAAAATTAAATGTTTTCCAGTGTGTGATGATGGTCCCGAGAATGAAGATCTCCCAGAAGTCCCCTCTGGGCCTCGCCCTCAGCGGCTTTCCGAACTCACCATCAAAGAAAAGGTTCCACCAATCCCTGAAGGCAGCGCCTTCTTCATCTTCAGCAGCACTAATCCGTGAGCCTCGTATATTTTAGATATCAACACACAGAAGTATTAACCAGTCTAGCTGCTCAGTGAGACAGAAATATTTGTAACCACTAAATCAGTCTCTCTCTTTACTGCTTTCTACTCTCTTTTTGTAGGTTTCGTGTATTTTGCCATAAGCTGATCAACCATCAGATCTTCACCAACCTCATCCTGGTCTTCATCATGCTTAGCTCTGTCTCGCTGGCTGCCGAAGACCCCATACGCAACTTTTCTGCTCGCAATATCGTATGTAAACAACCAGCGAGTCTGGAAACTTTTCTCTGTTTCACTGCAGCCCTTTTTTCCACATGTCACAGTAGGAAAAGTCCAGGTGTAATTCATTAAATTATGTATTAGTACATTTGATTTAGCTGTTTCACTTGTACGGTCCTGGAATTGAAATGTTGAAAGTACATACAGTCAGGCATGATCTCTGCAATCCTGTGAAAAACTAAATAACTGCTTCTATAGGAATTAATTGGGTAAGTAGCAGCCAGGTGCTGCTAATCAAATGTCCTTGATTAACTGGCCACTGGCCACCTTCATAAAACAGATCAACAGACAAATGGGGGTCATGCAGCAGGATGGTGATCCCAAGCACAGCAGGAAATCTACAACAGAATGGCGGAAAATTAAAAGAATCAATGTGCTGCGATAGCCCAGTCAAAGTCCAGACCTCAGCCTGATTTAAAAGCTGTTTTGGGACCTTAAGAGAGCTGTGCATTAACAAAACCTCAATGAACTGAAGCAGTGATGCAAAGAAAAGTGGAGCCAAATTACTCCACAGCAATTTGAGAGACTGAAGTAATACAAAAAATGAGTACTTCAAGTTACTGCTGTTAAATATAGCTCTACAAGTTACTGAATGAAAAGGTGCTTTTAGTTTTTCACAGGAGTGCATGGAGAAACTTTCTTTTTCACATGATTGCATCATGACTGCTGATAACCTGTGATTGCATACATTTTCAGTATTGCCTTTAGAAGGAGATAGTTATGCTTGGTAGGAGGTTCAGCAGGCTCCACTTTGTCTCTGCAGCTACAGTATGTCACTGGGAGGAGTTTTAAAGAGTTTGTTTCCGTACCAGTGCTGATTGCAGGCACAAAATGGCGTCTTCCACTACTCAAAGATGCAACAGTCCAGCTTCATTTGGATTCTTTTACAGTAATATTTCAAAAGATCAGATGTTTATTATGTGATGAGGATTTCAGAGGATTGCCATTGTTTCTTAACAAATGAGAATTTCTTTTGCTCTAAATCCCTTTAAGAGTGATTAGCTAATTAATTAAAATATAATATACGGCAGCTTGGCTGTACTAGGTGTGGGTTTCTGTTTCATCTGTGTTTAACCTTGACAATATTTACAGCTAATAGTGTTTGATAGATCTCTCACTGTGCTGTCAGTGTCCTGGAATGACTTGAACTTGTGCATTGCCTTTTTCAGATACTTGGTTATTTTGACTATGCTTTCACCGCAATCTTTACTGTTGAGATCCTGTTGAAGGTAAATGTCCTTTGCGTGCTGTGTTGTGCTGTGCTGAGTAGAGCTTTAGTAACCCTGCGTGCTTATGTCACTCTGATTGCCTCCTCAGATCCTAGGCTATGCAGACTATGTCTTCACTAGTATGTTTACATTTGAGATCTTTATTAAGGTAAACTATTAAAAGTGTCGCGTTTGCCCAGCAACAACCCGCCATGTCCAAGCTTGCTGCACACATTCTTCCTCTCATCATTTTTGTCTCTATAGTTTCTGGTCAGAATGGCCGCCTGCTTGTCTTGTTCTCACGGCGCCAACATGTCAGCGTGGAGCTCATGCCTTTTGTCAGATTTTTTTTCCTTTTTTTTTGTCTGTCAGTCACTTTTCCATCACGGCCTACTTCCCCTTTCAATCCTCGAGACCTTTGGCTTTCCAGAGTATAACTGCCTGTTTGGCTTTTTTAAAAATTTTTTTTAATCTTTTTTGATTTTTGGAAGATTATAAAAATATGTACTTGTTTCACAGTTTTACAAAATTATTGTTTTTGAAACCATGTCAGCAGATTTTTAAAAAAATCTTTGTCAGTACAATAAACATTAGATTCCCATATTTTTAGCACCTGATATGGTTTTATTTTTAATTACGTGAACTAGCAAAAATCTGCTCTGTGGCAGTTGTTGTCAAGACTTTGGCGCTTTTTCGCTTTGCTCTTGTATGGCACAGACATGTATGTTTCATTAATTTAGCTATTCTAAATATCTTTCTTATGCCACTCTACTGTATATAGTCAGATGACAAAAACTTGGTTGCTTATAAACACTTAACCTCAGAATTATATATGGTCATCAAAAACGTCTTCAGCTTTACCGTCTGTGATATTTAAGGATGTTATTTCTAATTCTTCATTCTGTCGCAGATACAAACTTTGGTGACTGTTAATTTTTGTAGGCTGAACGTGAAACGTGAAACGAACACAAACGTAACATCGCATTCGCAGGGGGATGATGAAATGAACATGATATATGGAAATCAAAAGACTTGGGATTCATAATAAATCTATTTTTTTTAAATAGAGGTTAATTGCTGAATGTGTAAAAACCTTTGTTCTGATTGTCCCACCTATTAAGGAGGATATAGAGTACA
The DNA here is from genome assembly GCA_024447675.2 of Pterophyllum scalare. Lineage (NCBI taxonomy): Eukaryota > Metazoa > Chordata > Actinopteri > Cichliformes > Cichlidae > Pterophyllum > Pterophyllum scalare. Next base: position 3,753 of record JAMQGT020010976.1, read on the forward strand.
TATAGACATACATACATACATTTGCTAAGTTTATTCTGGACTATAGATGAACTCCAGCTAACACCAGGACTGTACAGGACTGCACTGTGTGTTTATGGCAATTTTTTTTCCAAATAATATTCTTGAAGTAATCCACAATAATCAGAAACATTTTTATAATTTCTACATGCACAAATCAGTCCGCCGCCTTACCTCACTGCTCGCTGCATGTCTGCACCAGGGAAATCTTGTTTTATGGCTTAAGCTTGAAAGTCCATCAAAAGATAAAGGGCCTTGTTTATGGTTCACTTTGTGACTTAATCTGTACAGGAAATGAGTGTGATTTTATAATGTTCCCCTTGTCCTGTGCTAACTTTTTGCAGTGTCTGTACCTAATGTATGTAGCCTATATGTATATACTGTCTATATGTGTGTGTGTGTGTGTGTGTGTGTGTGTGTGTGCACAGTACTGCACATGAATACATCGGACATTCACATTTTAAAGGGGTTTTAAATATCAATTGAAACTTTTACCTATTAATATCAGTTCCAATCTTGAGTGCTTTTTTTGTTAAACCTTTCAATTAACTTCAATGCAGAGCCCTCAGAAACTGCTTATGATTATTTTTTGCACTGTTGAACACTAATTCCTGACATACAGATTTATTGGAAGTGTAAAGATGTGTGCAAATCAGCAACGCTTTTTTGTTATACTTACAGTATCGACCAACAGTAACAGATCATCTATAGCAAATAATTATTATGGATTTTCAATCATATTTTTGCCTTGATTGAAACCCCCTCTGAGTGCTGATGTCTAATTGTTCTCTGTAGCTCACAGTTTTCTCTCCTCTGTCCAGATGACAGCATTTGGAGCATTCCTACATAAAGGGGCGTTCTGTAGAAACTACTTTAACCTATTAGACCTGCTGGTTGTTGGTGTGTCTCTGGTGTCCTTTGGCATTCAGTAAGTATGATCATCATCAAGAAATGAGTAACTATGTTCTGTTTTTGCCTTAAGATATTGACTATGCTTGATGCTCTTCTAGTAGCTTTATCACTCTTGCACAGCCGATGCTCTTTTAAAGCTGTTTTCGTACATGCACTACATCCCTGAACCTTTCCAGACCTTAGCCATCAGAGCTGTATGTGAAAATGCAAATGACTGACTCAGTCAGGTCGGACATTAAATGGTCTTTATCCTGCCAGCACCCTAGTAGAAAGTCAGTGTAATGTCCAGTTGAGAAGAGTACAGGTTATTGGCCGCTAAATTTGCAGAGAGTAAGTAACCAAATGTATTTTAGTGGTGGCAGCTCATGCAAGGACAGCTTCAGGCAATGCCTTACCTTAATTCCAAAATTGTTCATGAGTGAAAACGGCTTATTTAATTTGTTATATCTTGTTTCTTTAAACTTCACAAAACAAACAACAACAAAGTTGTGGGTTTGATTTGTTAGCACAGTGCCTTTATTGACTATCACAATTAAGTTGCTAGGCAATTAGAACATTAATGTCCAGTATCCTAACATGTTCAGGAGACAAAATGTTAATCTTTAATATTACTGTGAGAACATGTTCATAAAAGCTGTCAGTTTTATTCACTGGTGTGTGCTTTGTCTCCTACAGGTCCTCTGCTATCTCAGTGGTGAAAATTCTCCGTGTTTTGCGAGTTCTTCGTCCACTCAGGGCCATCAACAGAGCTAAGGGACTCAAGGTTAGAATGTGATTATCTCTATCAGTCTATATTTGTGGGTTTAGCTGTCCATCTGAATATTTGTGCAAACATTGCTGCGTATTTCTAATAAGAATGTAACTGTATGCTTTGCAGCACGTGGTCCAATGTGTATTTGTGGCCATCAGGACCATTGGCAACATCATGATTGTCACCACTCTGCTGCAGTTTATGTTCGCTTGTATCGGAGTGCAGCTTTTCAAGGTACAGCAAAGAGCTGTAGTGGGGGAACAGGCCCACACATAATTTGAATCTGGTCTCACTAAATTAACAGGTTCTCCTACCATAAAGATGGACAGAGGTTGGGGGTCTTATACAACATGCACCTCTGATACTATGTTTGTTCTTTTTAAAGGGTAAATTTTATCGATGCACAGATGATGCAAAGTCCAGCCCAGATGAGTGCAAGTGAGTTCTTTCTGGTTTTTGTAACAGTGCTTTGCTTGTATATACAGTCTGCATACAGGATATGTAGTTAACATTTTGTTTAAATCCCAGGGGTACATATATACTCTATAACAATGGGGACACGGCGATGCCCATGGTGAAGGAGAGGATCTGGTATAACAGTGAATTTAACTTTGACAACGTCCTCATGGCCATGATGGCTCTTTTTACTGTCTCCACCTTTGAGGGATGGCCCACGTAAGTACTGCTTTGTGTGTGAAGTGCAATTTAATGTATGGCAATTATTTATTTTCTTCCAAACAAAATGCTCAATTGCCGTCGGATAAGACCTCATGACATCATCTTGACTTTCTCTTTCTGTTTTGTGTGTCCCGACAGTCTGTTGTACAAGGCGATCGACTCCAACAGGGAGAACATGGGTCCTATCTACAACTACCGCATCGAGATCTCCATCTTCTTCATCATCTACATCATCATCATTGCCTTCTTCATGATGAACATCTTTGTTGGTTTTGTCATTGTTACGTTCCAGGAGCAGGGAGAAAAGGAGTACAAGAACTGTGAGCTGGACAAGAATCAGGTAGGAAAGTCTCAATCCATTTATATTTATTTAAAAAGCATGAAGAAAGGATTTTGTAATATATCATAATAATATCCTAATAATCAATGTAAACAGCACCTGTTTCTTTCATATAAATTGACTTATTGCACTTGTGTATGAGTCTTTGCTTCTTTTTGTCCCAACTAACCATCAACACCATGGCAGCGTCAGTGTGTCGAGTACGCGCTTAAAGCTCGTCCTCTTCGGCGCTACATTCCCAAAAACCCCTACCAGTACAAGTTCTGGTATGTGGTGAACTCCACTGGCTTCGAGTATGTCATGTTTGTCCTAATCATCCTTAACACCTTATGTTTGGCCATTCAGGTAAGAGCTCTTTATTCAGCCCTTTAGGTATGGTTGAAATAGTGTGCATGAGGACTGTCATCCAGATTGTAGCTGCAGTATATGAAAACACCTGAAATGCATTTTGGTTTCATAATATTTATGTGTTTAGTCTGTGAATCTGTCTCTTTTTAGCACCATGGTCAGTCTCATCTGTTTAACTATGCCATGGACATCCTGAACATGGTCTTCACTGGGGTTTTCACTGTAGAAATGATCCTCAAGCTCATTGCCTTCAAGCCCAGAGTAAGTCTCTCCTCTCCTCTCTATTATTTTTTATTTATCAGTAATTGTGCATACTGCAAAAACTTCAGTGTTAAAGCAAATCATATCCAGATGTATTAAAAATAACCAAGACTACCTTAAACCACTTGAGTTTTCCTTTGAGAGCTCCTTTTGTATTTTATCCCACTGTTTGCGTTTTACCTGAAGACACTTTTAAGCCAGCCCTCATTCTTCCTGTTCCCATTACCTCCCATCACGGGCTCTTTACTCAATGGCTTTCTCCTCCTTCCATTTATTTCTTATCATCACCCTCCTTTACTCCTCACTGTAACCTCTTATACTTTCCTGCATCACCCTCCTCTCCTGCCTCCCCCACCCTCTCCTCCCGCTGGCTGTGCATGCTGCCACATTCAGGGCTATGTCGGGGACGCCTGGAATGTCTTCGATGCTCTGGTGGTGGTCGGCAGTGTAGTCGACATCATACTCAGCCAGGTAGAAAGACGTCAGTATGTAGAAGTCTGTCATTCCCTCTTCCTGCTGCTGCCACTCTCCTCTTTTTTTCCCCATCCTTCACATCTTTCCACCTTCCTTACCTTCCTGTCAATGTGTTGACCAGTTTCTGCTCTTGAAACAATCTTTTAAATCTCTGTTCATTGGTTGATTGAGCACCATAGACCAAATATCTGCTAAATCACTGGAAAATCTGCTATTCACTACCAGCAGCTATAAAGCGCACAATGCCAACAGCCAGCATGTAAAGCTGGTACTCTCACAACCTCAGACAGGAAAACTGTCAACCTTTTCAACCTCACCCTGTTATATCAAAGCACAACTTTTTGATGCTCTTTTCTTTCTGTTTTTCACACTTCTTTTTTCCTACTCTCCTTCCTTTTCTTCCTTGCTTTGTTGTCTCTCTTTCTTCTTTTCTGTGTGTCTTTGTTGCCTGTGCTTGCAGAACTATTTTGCTGATGCATGGAACACGTTTGATGCCTTAATTGTTGTGGGTAGCGTGGTTGACATTGCCATCACTGAGATCAATGTAAGTAATCATTTATCACACGTGCCTTGCTGTATCTTCCCCAGCGAGAGTGCCTTGTTGCAGCATCAGTGTTGCGATCGAAATCACAACTGCCTTTTTTCATTCATAGTTAATTATTCTTCACAAAATCAATTTAAGAAAGTTTTGTGCTCTAAGTGACAGTTAATATTGAATTAATATTGGTGGCGGTTATGAGAATGTTTGATGATATTTGTGATATAGTAGTGAGGACAGTGTTTCATGGTTTATATAATAAATCCCAGTAAAAAGCATTTCCAGATGTTCGTACCATTTCCATTTTAAATAAAATATTTTTAAATCATTATGGCTATAATTCATATATTCATATCTTTACATAAACAGGACATGATATTGTGTGATAACGTTTGTTAATGGAGTGATCATCCATTTATTAAAGTCTGAAATGTGATTTACACGTTCCAAACAGACACTTATTATGGAGGAATTTCTGACCTGGGTCAAAAATTACTGTGAAGGTGTGAAATATGAACACCATGTAAGGGTTAAAGTGTGTTTGAATTTAATAACTTCTTTTAGTTCATGAGAGTTATGACACACATTAGATAATTATTTACTCGATCCAGATAAAGGGAAGGGACACATTTGCTTTGTGTGGAACAGGGAAAATGCATTTATTAAAATTAGATGAGTTACTTAGTCTGTTAATGAATTTGCTGTACTGCTACTACAAGGCAACTCTCTGTTCTTTTTTGTGGCTCATGTTAACACTGATTTCATGCTTTTTGTCACCTTTTCCATGTCATGATGTTTGTTTGTCCAAACTGTTCTGAATGAGTGTTTAAAGTAAGGCACATTTTGTAAATGAACTGTAAAATTTGATGTTAATATACAGAATAAATCCTGTGACAGAAAGTTTGGAGATAAGTTGAGCGAAGCAGCAGGTATTATTTTCTCTCCATGAGAGCCATTCAGCGCTTCATAGCAGAAGCTGAACTGCATGGATCCGCACCTTAAACAACAATACCTGAAGCAATAAAACAATAACTTTTTCTAAAAACTGTCAGTAGTAAGGAATTTTTCTACCTCTGCCAAAAAGGGACAAAAAAAGTTGTGGCGCAATCTTTATTAGCTATTATCATGTTGTTTTTATTTTATGTAGTTAAACTATATATTATTTTGCATTAGCTAATCTCGCTTCAGGTTTGCGTGCATGTATCTTATTTGTGGTGTTTTTGCTAAGAATATGTGGTGAGAATCTTATACTGCTGATCGTGTCCTTGCTGGTAAGTTGTGATGCTGTGTTTTGTTTTGTTTTAAATGCAGGTGCTTCTGAGAGTTTTTCATGTGTTTAGGTGTTGAATGAAACAAAGGTAAATGCTGACATGTGATGTTTGCAGCAGCACTCACCTGTGAATGGTTTGGTGCTGCACAGCTGGTTCGTGTAACTGGGATTAACTTTAGGCTTTTGGTTTCAAGTCGGCAGCCATTCCTGTTGTCAAGGTGATAGTGGAGCCAGGGGTAAGAAGCCCCTCCTCTTTTATTTAAGACCCTCACCCTTCTGTGACCATCCAAAAAAAAAACCCAAAATCAAAGCATCAACATCTTTCTGTTGTTACACTTTTACTCAGTTAGTGCTGAAAGCGTTGAGATGCTTTTTTTTAACCAGAACTGATTCAATCCAGTGTGAGGGTTTGTGTTTAACTCTCAGTGTTTGTCACAGTCCCATTCTGACTCCACCTGGTTTGTTGCATTCTGGCACCAGTTTGAATCTGCTGATGTTGTTGTCCTGTCTCGGTGCATGGCATGACACACAGGATTGGGATCAAGACTGTGTGCTATTTTGTCCTTCATTTTAGTGCAGCTTTTTGCAGTAGTGTTAGCAGTCAGGTTATTTGCATTGAACTGCTCTTGATTTAGGTTTCATGCATTTGCAGATAAAGCTCCGTGTGGTCATCCACAGTTAAATCCACAGTTAAATTTAGTGTATGTGTAAGTCCTCCAGGTCCGTTAACGGCATGGTGTTTAACACACAGTTGTTCTGCATGCTTGTTTATTGTTGTCACTGTCAAGAATTTCTAAAATCCAAACTGGGAGGCTTTTTTTTTTTTTACAAGCATTTAAATTTCTTTTGTGTTGCTTGGTAACTAATATATCCCATACATGACTCTTGTAAGAATGCATGTATGACTGACTGCATGAATGAATGAGCCGTGCATATCTTTCTTAGCGTGCTGCAGTGTGTTACACCTTTTGTTTCTCTGTCCCATAATCACTCTCTCCCTCATCCACTTCAGAACACAGAGGACAGTGCTCGCATCTCCATCACCTTCTTTCGCTTGTTCAGGGTGATGCGATTGGTCAAACTGCTGAGCAGGGGGAGGGGATCAGGACCCTCCTGTGGACCTTCATTAAGTCCTTCCAGGTGAGACTGTAGCAGAGAGAAGGGACTCACCAAAGACTCAGTGTTATCAGAGTACGTGGCTGCTATCTTGGCCAGGTCTCTTTTGTAAAAGCGATTGTGATATCAGTGGGATTTCCTGATAAAATCAAGGTAATGATAACAATAATGTAGTGTTCCCATAGTATTTTACTTTCGTACAACACTCCTTGCAAATCCCACGTGTCACATCCGTCGCCTTTGTCTCATCCTCGTTAAAAACTCCAAAATAAGTCCATGTTTGATTTAAATGTGAATGGTGCCTTTCTGATTTCTCGCTCCAATGCCTCGAGCTTTGTTTTACCAGCTGACTGTCACCTCTGCTGACCTCACTTAAAAAGCGATTGATTTTATTATTCTGCTACTAGAAAGTTCAATTTGTAAATGCTGTTCATATAATAAAATTGGCGCCACGTATTGATACAATATTGCCACTCAAAATATCCCAATACTGTACTGTATTGATTTTCCTTCCACCCCTTTGGAGCAAACTCAGGCATTTTTTGTGTTATTACAAAGCAAAAGGATAACACTGCACAGTACTTCAGAGTAGTATTACTATTTGGTTGCCAGTACAATATATAATGACGGTTACCCTGGTTTGTGATAAAAAATCAAATAATCTGAAGTAGAAGTATCATGAAGTGGCCATACAGCAGTCACACTGAAAAAACTGATAGGGTGTGTTTCGTTGTCTAGAATACAAACATACAATAAAAGCAGTGATGAGTCGACGCGGCTCATGTCAAACACACAGCGTGCCAATTCTTTTTTTCCTCCCTCAGGCTCTTCCTTATGTTGCACTCCTGATAGCCATGCTGTTCTTCATCTATGCTGTAATTGGAATGCAGGTAATTTGTAATGACATGCTACGATTACATGAGTGGAACCTGTTAGACACCCTGCATAACGTGTGTGTGTTTCTCTGACAGAATCTAAGTAATTGGATTTATCTTCTCTTCTTTAAGGTGTTTGGGAAAATAGCAATGGTAGATGGAACGCAAATCAACCGCAACAACAACTTTCAAACCTTTCCTCAAGCTGTCCTGATGCTCTTCAGGTCAGTGTGTTTCTGTAGGTCACAATAGATAATAAATCTAGCTGTATTTGGTATGTACAGCTGCATCTGTATTGCCGTCATCTCTTGTTTTATGGTAGGTGTGCTACGGGCGAGGCGTGGCAGGAGATCATGCTGGCCTGCATGCCGGGCAAGCTGTGTGATTCAGAGTCAGACTACAACCCCGGAGAGGAGAGGACCTGTGGCAGCGGCTTTGCTATTATCTACTTCATCAGCTTCTACATGCTCTGTGCTTTCCTGGTACTCTTCAGACAGCTGTGTTCAAAGCCACTCATTTTTTCAGTTTTTTCACAGACCTGTGTGCAGTTAATTACTAAAAAAATGTTGCATGTTGGCCTTTCAGATCATAAACCTATTTGTAGCTGTCATCATGGATAATTTTGACTATCTGACCCGTGATTGGTCCATTCTCGGGCCGCACCACTTGGACGAATTTAAAAGGATCTGGTCAGGAAACACGACCCTGAAGCTAAGTGAGTACTCAGGAGCAGTTTTGAAGGGTTATGGATTTTCTCTTGTTGTTTACCTTTAAAATGGCATACTAGTGTTAAAAACAGCTTCAATAAGAAATATATGTGATGATGATTTTCTTATTATACTCTTTATGGCTCTCTAAAATGCACTTACTGAGTTCTTATTAGGGCCTTTGTCTATAGTAGAGACTGTGATGGGTGTGATGCGTTTTATCTGAATATGCTTTGCTGTCAGGGGCAGGAGTAGAAGCATCTTGATGTAGTAACTCTTTTGAGGAGGATCCAGCCCCCACTGGGCTTTGGCAAGCTCTGCCCTCACAGAGTGGCCTGTAAGGTGGGTTTCCACAACTTTCCACATGCTCACAGCTGTGAACATAATGCGGTTGTGTATTTCATAAAATACATCAGAGTGTTTGTACACCTCTTTCATTTAAACTTACTGCTGTCACAGTGCTTTTTCACAGTTGCTGCCCGATCTGTTAACCTGTGGTTTTAATTTTTTGCAGCGTCTGGTGGCAATGAACATGCCCCTGAACAGTGACGGAACTGTAATGTTTAATGCCACCTTGTTTGCTTTGGTCCGCACTGCTCTCAAGATTAAGACTGAGGGTGAGTGTGCACCTTTAGCCACAAGGGAGCTGCAGAAATTTATTTTAGGTTGCTTTCTGTTACCTTTCTGTGCATTCTGTCATAAATAAGAAAAAAGAAAGACATTTTAGAAGGATATTTAACAAATAAAGCAAACAGGCACTAGTTTTACACCAGATAAAATTATTTAAATACGTCAAAAAACATCTCACTCTAAGTAAAACCTTTGTTTTAGTCAGTTACACTCTTCAAAAGTTAGTCTTGTTTACTCAGCGATGGCTCAGGCATCGTTTATAATTAATAATACTCAATTCAATTCAATTCAATTCAATTCAATTCAATTTTATTTACAAAGCACCAAATCACAACAGTTGCCTCAAGGTGCTTTGCATTGTGGGTAACCCTACAATAACACAGAGAAAACCCAACAGTCAAAACGACCCCCTATGAGCAAGCACTTGGCGACGGTGGGAAGGAAAAAACTCCCTTTTAACAGGAGAGAAACCTCCAGCAGAACCAGGCTCAGGGAGGGGCAGTCATCTGCTGCGACCGGTTGGGGCTGAGTGGAGAGAGACAGGACAAAAGACATGCTGTGGAAGAGAGCCAGAGATTAATAATAATGATTAAATACAGAGTGAAGTATAAACAAGTAAATAAAGGTGAATGAGAAGAAACAGTGCATTATGGGACCCCCCTCAGCAGCCTAGGCCTATAGCAGCATAACTAAGGGGTGGTTCAGGGTCATCTGATCCAGCCCTAACTATAAGCTTGATCATAAAGGAAAGTTTTAAGCCTAATCTTGAAAATAGAGGGTGTCTGTCTCCCGAATCCAAGCTGGGAGCTGGTTCCACAGATGAGGGGCCTGAAAGCTGAAGGCTCTGCCTCCCATTCTACTTTTAAGTATCCTAGGAACCACAAGTAAGCCAGCAGTCTGAGAACGAAGTGCTCTATTGGGGTGATATGGTACTATAAGGTCTTTGAGATAAGATGGGGCCTGATTATTCAAGACCTTGTATGTTAGGAGAAGGATTTTAAATTCTACTCTAGATTTAACAGGGAGCCAATGAAGAGAAGCCAATATGGGAGAAATATGCTCTCTCTTTCTAGTCCCTGTCAGTACTCTAGCTGCAGCATTTTGAATCAGCTGCAGGCTTTTCAGGGAGCTTTTAGGACAGCCTGATAATAATGAATTACAGTAGTCCAGCCTAGAAGTAATAAATGCATGGATTAACTTTTCAGCATCAGTCTGAGAAAGGATGTTTCTAATTTTATAAATATTGCGCAAATGTAAAAAAGTGGTCCTACATATTTGTTTAATATGTGCATTGAAGGACATATCCTGGTCAAAAATGACTCCAAGATTTCTCACAGTGTTACTGGAGGCCAAAGTAATGCCATCCAGAGTAAGTATCTGGTTTGACACCATGCTTCTAAGATTTGTGGGGCCGAGTACAAGAACTTCAGTTTTATCTGAATTTAGAAGCAGGAAATTAG
>JAMQGT020010977.1:0-41658 GCA_024447675.2 Pterophyllum scalare
AACAACACGGTTGTTGAAGCAGAAGGGCAACATCACCATTGAGTATAAAGCTCTAGGTTTAAACTTTCTGGTACTTGAGTTTCAAGCTCAAAAGGCAACGCAATTTGGGAAATAAAACAGTAAATCGCTCGTCTCAGCCTGAAGCACGCTTCTGTTGGCCACACACACACACACACACACACACACACACACGTATGAACTCATTCAGCCCAGAATGGGGCCTTGGCCTTGAGGAAAATGTGCTGCTTCTGCCCACCTTCCTTATAAGGAGAAGTCACTGGAGCAGTTCAGGCTCTGGAGCAGCTCGGCCCCACTCCCACCGTGACAGGTGGCTTATTTCAGCGCTGCTACAGGAAGAAATGCACTCGACCCCACTCAAATATACACGTGCAAGCGCAGACTCACATCCCTCCCCTTTCACAGACAAACTCACTCCCTTCCCAGAGTGCCCATCCAAAGCCTAGGAGTGAACACAAGCCTACAGAAATGACGACAGCTTTTCTAAATGGAACAAAACTATTCAAAGAGTACCGTAAAAACTACAACCATTTTTTTTATGCTATTAAAAACAACAACAAAAAAATAACATAATAAAATGGATACATGTACGTGGGCGTTTGTGTTACCTGCGTCTTTCGGTGCCAGTGGTAGTGGTAGATATAGCGGTGGTGGTAGTGGTAGACGTGGTGGTCGTAGTAGAGCCAGTGTTTATAGTGGGGACAACAGCAGCCGACTCCTTGTCCTTCTCCCTTTCCCTCTCTGCACTCTCCTCTGACCAGTACCTGTTTATACAGACATTTTAAACACAAACTTTAGCTCACAGATCCCCTTTCAGCTGCTGCAATATAAAAATAAAAAATAAAAATGCAAGATCTTAAGCCCATATAAACACTGCAGGGACAATTACTATACATTTTCTTGCCTGCCAGACGATCATGTCGGACTTGCTTTGTTATAAGATTTATTTCGAGAGTTAGGTCACCATCTTTTACTACTTTGTATGGGTTGCACAATAGTGCTAAGGCTCTGGCACCACTTATGCTGAATTTTAACAAAATAAGCAAACCTAGTAATACAATGAAGTGTTTAAATTCCCACTACTGTACTAGATACACATTTTACAGAGAAAAGAAGAAAGGAAACATTATCTACAAACTATATTTTACAGCCACAGCCGCATCCTCCCCTGGTGTAAAAATCGTACCTGCTGGTGAGACTGGTGGAGCCAGTGCGAGTGGAGGAGGAGCCCATGCTTGAGAGCAGGCCGCGATGGCCTGTGGGCGAGGTAACGGATGAGGAGGTGGAGGTGGTTGTGGAGGAGGAAGTGGTTGAGGAGCTCAAGTCCTCGTGTCGTCTGCCAAATGAGCCGCTGTTGAAGGAAGTCACCAGTAAGACGGAATGTGTGCAAGTAGAGCTGATTGATTACGGCAAATCAGTTTCCACTTTTACTTTAAGACATGACTGTTGTGCGCGGTTTTTTTTTTTTATTTAAAAAAAAAAAGTGTCCAGTTTTAAGGGGAGAACACTACACTGCATTGCTTTTTCCTCCATCAAAGAAAGCTTGTTTGCCCTACAGCTTTTGTTTGGCGAATTAAAACAAGAGTAACATCTTTTTCTTACATAGTTCCAGACGCAATGACTAAAAGACTCCTCTGGTAATGATTATTGGAGGAGAAGGTATTCTTGTTAATTGTGGAGAGACAGACGACAAACACCTGACTATGGCATAAGCTCATTGGTCCTTTAGCCGGATGAGGTAATAACTGCATTATTAATAGCAGTATTACATTTACATCCAAACTAACAGTTCTCATACTGAATATGATTTAAGATAATCATTTGTATTAAAAAAAAAAAAAAAAAAAGGATAGATGAGCGTTTTTAAACGGTTGTTGAGACATTCACTGTCTATATTAATGCCTGTATATAGATCATAGTGACCCACTTACATATACAGGACATGCATGTATTCCTCCAAACAAGAAACCCAGGGCTACTAGCTTGAAGAAGGTACTAATGCTTTCTTTTGTTTGGACTGGAGTTTAGGAAAAGTACTGGACAAGTCATAAGATGGTAAATGTAGTAGATCACCGTGGATCATGTTAAACTCTGACTTTTGTTAAAGTTTTAACCAGCCTTTATCCAGTAGATGGATATAAATATCAATTAGAAAATTTAATATAAAACAGGGAACACAAAACACATGGTGGGCACTCCAGCCGAGCAGAAATGCAGGGAGTGAGAGAAGACAGGTATTTGTAGAGACGGTGGTGCCTCGCTGAGGCTAGTGTACCTGCGGTAAATGCTGTAAGACTGGTAGTGGGAGGAAGGTGGCTGCCAGGGTTTAGTATTACAGGTGTTAGGGTCCAAGTTGGAGGTTGACGAAGACTTGGCTGGCACGTCCCGCGTGCTGCCGCTCCGCCCTAGCGTATGGGAAGTGCTAGCGTGTTGGCAGGCAGGTGGGCGAGAGAGGCATGTTAGCGGTGAAGGAGCACACACACACACACACACACACAGACACACAGACATAAACATATATATACACACAGAGAACAAGAAACATACATATTTACGACTATTAAGCTTTGACACACTGTTTTTGCATTCATGTCATTTGGGAGTAGCTGGACAATCAGAAGCACTGTTCTGGAGTTTAAAAACATGCGATGATGCATCTAAATTCATCCAATGGTTGGAAGATGTTTTGTCTCATTTTTTCCCCCCTCATTTTAAAATTAGATTTAAAGGTGCCTTGGTTGGCAGCATCAAAAGTCAAGAATCTGAAGAAATACAAGACACAACAAGCTCCCAAGCAGCTTTTGCATACTAATGTGATTTCATCAGTGTAGTCAGCATTTCTCCCATATGACGTGAATGCAGCACAAGTCCACGTCTAAGTTCTGTGCCATGAGCAACACTAGGCATTTCTTAATTATCTGATTTATCAGACTGTGAAAATATCTCAGTGGCACAGCAACCTGACAGGACCCGTAGAGTCATGCAACAGACTCGGTGACAGAGAGGCGTTGGGCTGATTTACATGACTTTCAAAGTAGCTGCTGTAAATGGAAGCATGTACACACATATCTCTGATGACATAAATAAAAGCAAATTGCCCTGCAGGTGACTGATAAATTGACAATCGATGTGTGCACAGTTAATTTAGTTCCAAAGCTACACAAAGGCAACCTTATGACGGATGAACACATCAGATCAAAAGATCTGATAAGAGTGGGGGCCGAGGCTAACCTGCGCTGGTAGCTGGGAGTTCTGTTGGTGGAGGCACTTCCTTCACTGTTCTTCAGGTCGTCATCCCAGCGTCGTCGGGTGTAGGAGCCACTACGTATCAGAGCAGTAGAGTCCCTGGGGAACCACAAGCTAAAATTGTACCCCATGTTTCCATACTGACATGTATACTACAGGAATCGGGTTTCCCATTTTATGAAATCTTCCCTGATGTGTTTGATTACTAAATCTAATCACTGCGTATCAGGAAAAGAAAAACAATAATAATGCAGCTGCTTAAGGCCACACCATGCACAGCTTTGGGGTTTACTGCCTGCGACACCCAGCAGTGAGCAACGGGAGCCACACAGCCAATGCGCGTTTGTACAAAGCCACTTGGATCCAGGAACTTACCTGTTTTCCTTCTCGTCAATGTCTGAAGTACTGGCCAGCCTCCTCGGAATGGTCGGAGCCACATAGGCAAGCCGGGTTCCCTTATCCTTTTCCTGCAGGCAGCAGAATAAACAGGACATAATTTACATAACTGTAAAGGAGCTGTGTAGTAACACTACATGAAAGTTCACTTATCATGATTGATAAATAACAATAAGCATTATCTACTAATCCCCCAATTTCTTTTTTTTTTTTAAAAATCACTTCTGACCTTCTCTTTATCTTTGTTGTCCAGAGATGAGGAGAGACGAGGGCTTGAGGCTGACCGCATCACCCCAGTGGTATCCTTCTCCCTCTGAGCCTCCTTGGTGGCTGTGATCTCTGCCAGCGCTCCATAGCTGCCCGTCTTCCTCAAACCCAAACGCCATGACGCTGGAGATTCGTCCTTCCTCTCCTCTTCCACTTTAGTCGAGACCTTTCCAGCAGGCTGAATGACCTGAATAAGAGGACAGGACAGCAGGTTAATTAAGATACAGTTGCCCATACATAAACATGGCATGAAGATGTTTAGAGATTTTTAGTCATCATGGTGAGTAACAAGTCAATCAGGTCAAAAACAATGGTCAAAAACAAGCTGGATTAATTCCTAAGGGCAGCGATTTTTAATTATTTACTTTTTTAGGGTGAAACCTGAAAGAGCATTTTCAAAAACATGCCAGCTGTGAGATCCATGATCATATTCAGAATAAAAACGTATGCCTCTTCCTGACTGCAATACTTAAGTGTAAAATATATTCCTGGATATACAGCATTTTCAAAAGACGTCGACTTCAATCATTTTTAGCAATAGCTCGTTTAGCCTGCCAACATGTACATTTTGAACAACTATTTGAAGATGACAAACAACAGAAGTCACACAGACATGAAATGAAAGCAGGATTAAGACAGTGCATTTGGTGATTATAAGTGAAAACACCATGCAAGGATAATTGGTGAAAAGCTGCTATATCCCCATTTTGGTTTTTCCACTGTGCATGGTTTGTCATGTGATGAATATCCACGGTTAGCTGCACCATGTTGGCTTGTTGTGAGTGTTTTTCCACTACACCATACAGGAGTGATGGGTACTGAAACCAGTTCTCCGCTCTGCGCTGGTCTACTTAAGGAAATAAATATCCTGTTTATTGCTGCACATTTTATCAGCCTGTGTGTGAACTGCAGGGGCGACTCTCGCTCAAACAAGCTGCAGCACTGTGCAGCAGAGTTACCTGTACAGGTCAGCCCTATTTCAACTTAAGCTGATATCTCTTCAGCATGGTAGAAAAATGTTTGGAAATGCGATCACGGCAGTTATTTTATCAGATTCTGTTGATAACTTGTTAACTAGAAAGTTTTAAACCAATTCTAAACAAGAATTCACACTAAGTACTTTTACATAAGGCTATTAATACAAATTATACAATCAAATCAAAAAAAAAAACATAATAGGACCTTTAAAGCACTGATTCCATAAGCAGTGTTAGTAAGAGTAAGTAATTTAACTCTTGATACTCACCCTTATTGCACAGAAAGGTCAACTGGTTTCAAATGACCTGAAGCTTAGTTCTGTGGTGTGCATGCATTTTCTACATTTTTTTTTCTTTCACAATAAAAGCATCCTGTTCATTCACCAGCAGAAAGCTTTTAGCATGAAGAACCTACAGCAGGAAATGTTTGGTTTGCATCATTAACATGGATGTAAAACTAACTGCCATTAGGATTCAAAGCCGAATTTTCAGGAAGCACAGAGCGCTGTACTGCGGCTGCACAGAGCGCTGTACTGCGGCTGCACAGAGCGCTGTACTGCGGCTGCACAGAGCGCTGTACTGCGGCTGCACAGAGCGCTGTACTGCGGCTGCACAGAGCGCTGTACTGCGGCTGCACAGAGCGCTGTACTGCGGCTGCACAGAGCGCTGTACTGCGGCTGCACAGAGCGCTGTACTGCGGCTGCACAGAGCGCTGTACTGCGGCTGCACAGAGCGCTGTACTGCGGCTGCACAGAGCGCTGTACTGCGGCTGCACAGAGCGCTGTACTGCGGCTGCACAGAGCGCTGTACTGCGGCTGCACAGAGCGCTGTACTGCGGCTGCACAGAGCGCTGTACTGCGGCTGCACAGAGCGCTGTACTGCGGCTGCACAGAGCGCTGTACTGCGGCTGCACAGAGCGCTGTACTGCGGCTGCACAGAGCGCTTAAAGCAGGCAGACTCAAACTAGTGGAAAAACCCTACATCGCCTGGATCAGGTCAGAGTGGTTAGGTGTGTTTAGTGCTTTGTCAGTGCACGGGTGCAGGTAGGATTACAGAACAACTCTGGTGCACAACAAGGCCTCACCATAAGTTTTTTGGGTACTAGAGAAATGCCAGTTTTGCGCAAACCTTGACGCCACAATGCAGGACAGCCTGGCTCCGCCACAGGCATGAGGGGAGTAATACATTCAAACTAAAGCCAACCAAGACAAGAGCCCAGGGTGAGAAAGATGCAGAGAGGGAGGGAGGGCATAGAGGAAGAAAGAGAGGTTGAGACAGAGAATAAGACAGAAGCAGCAGCAAAAGAAACACACTTTATCAGCAAAGATGGGCATTTTAAAGCCTAGACACACCACACAATGCTCACTGACATTAATGTTCTCAAAATAAGATCCATACACTTGGATCTGGACATTGCTAACTTATTAGACAGAGGACATTGTGATGTGAGTGAGAAATAGGCTTCAAATAAGGACAGGAACAAGACGTTTATTTCAACAGAAGAAGCCGGAAAAAAAATTAAACATTAAAAATCCTTGGACCCTGACTGCAATCGGCAGTCAACCGACAGCAAATTCATGAACAGACCTCCATAGAGACAAGCTCCTTTTAAGTTACCAATTTTATATTGTGAAGCATTGCAACTATTAACAAAAATGTTATATAAATAAACTTTGTTATTATTATTATTATTATAAAACTACAACATTTTAAATAAATACATTAGGTATTTCAGTCCATGGACTCCAAGAGGAAAAAATGTGCAGGGCTCACTTTAGTTAAATGCTTGGCACTATTCTGCCAGCAGAGGGCAGCAGTTTCAAAAGTGGGAGATCGCATTCTCATTGTGCACCCTACTGCCATATTTGTTAAAGGTCACTTACAATTACATGCTCTTCTCATTCAAGCAAGCCTGAGCTATTTTTACTAATTTTTCTAATTATTTTAAGCTGTGAAATTGTTTATGTAAACAGCTGACTGCAAAATCAGGTTTCTGTTGCAGAGTGAGAACAAGTAAAAGGATTTTTATTGATTTGTGTACATAATGAGGCACAAACATGTCTCAGTAGAACAAATGTGCCGGGGCTTCATGCAACAGCGGGAGGGCATTTGAGGGTAGGACAGCAATTAGATTACGTCATGGCTGAGCTGCAGTGTCTGACTTCTTCAAATGCCAGTTATCTCTGACAGGTTTGTCTCCCCCCTCCCTTTTCTCCACAGAGAAAGGATGGCGAATTCCCCGGATCGTACCTTTTTAACTGGTGAAGTGGGGGTCGTCACCTGGTTAGTTGGGCTAGTTGGGCTAGTTGGAGATGACACCGTGACGCTGGTTGGCGTTGTGCTGTTGCTTACTGCTGCTGAAGGCTTGCCCTTTTCTGGGGGAGTTAAAAACACAGGTGTGATAATTATCACAATAAGGGTTATTGAATAACATACAGACATGCATACATCATAGAAGTAGTGTAAAAGGCCCAGAAAAAAGAAAAAAAAAACTGAGCTGGTAGTTAAAGCTGCAACCAAAAAAATGCACAAGCTTTATAGCCCACACACAGTCTAAAATAAGTACCTGCTTCAGTCTCTGATTCTGAATCTTCTTCCTCCTCTTCTTCACTAGAGCAGCTTGATTCGTCCTTCTTGCCCTCCTCCTCTTCATCCACCTTTTCAGGTTCTAAGGTCTCGATGCGAGGAGCACTCTTCTCGGGCTCCAGAAGCAGTGTTTCTTTGCTGAAACACACAGATTTAACAGTATGGTAACACAGCATCAGTGCAGAGTAGGGGGGTCGCACCCACTTTAAGTAATTTGGTTCATTCATTCAAAGCTGTGATCCTTTCGAGAAGTGGTGACCTGGTCACCAGTGATCCAGTTAGGATGAACCTGGCAATACATCAGTTGAGGGTCTGTCACACTTTTATTCTGAAATTTTATTTATTTATTTTAAATCCTTCACCCAGTTGAAACTTTGTAATGTTTCAAAAGCTAGTTAGCTTGTACGTCATCTTTTATTTTGAAAACTGACTGAAGAAAACTGACAAGTCAACATATTTTAACTAAAAAGACATTTCATTAGTCATACCTTTGCTTTGGGGGGCTTTTACCATGTCCAAAAATGTTATCCAGTTAACCATTTCCACTGATCATGTCTCACTGTAATGTTACCTCTTGATTGGCTTCAGTGATTGATTGTTGTCCCCTGTGGTGGTTGTTTCAATCAAAGGAGATTTCTTAACATCTTTCTTCTCACTCATCAGCTGGAATTAAGAAGATAAGACACGTATGACTTCAGCACAGGAAATAAAAATCATATTGTGAAAATAAGAGTTTTCCTGTCATGAGAAGGCTTCTCGTATTTTTCAAGACCTTTGTGCAGATGCCAAAGAGACTCACCAGATTTTGTTTTTTCTGCAGTTCTTCTAAATATCCCAGAACATCTTCATCTGCCACGTCAAAAGCGGTCTGACCCTGAAGGGAAACAAAAGTTAAAGATGGCACAGGACCTAACCACTGGATTCCCGAGAGTTTTAGCTACTCACCATTTTATTCATGATGTCCATGTCACACAGATTCTCAACCAGTATCCTACAGGCCTCCTCTTTGCCCCAGTGTGCTGCTGCATGTAGAGGAGTCCAGCCATCGTAGTCTTTAATATTTACATCATACCCTGCTTGGATTAAAAGCCTACACAAGAAGACATGGGGAGGGTGAGAGAGGGAGTTACAGGCTGACTTATCAAAGGGGGTTCTCAGATTTATTTCTGTAAACCAATCTTTCAAGGTATTGCCAGGGTTCAGGCTCTTAGGTGTGCGTCAGTATTGTAACCCCAGGCCAGATTTATGAGATATAGATTCCCCAAAGAAAAAAAACAAAATAAAAAATAGCAAAAAAAACAGACGTAATCTGAAAATCTTAAGTCATCCCTTAGCAAAGCTAAGTGAGGTTAGCAAATATTTCAGCCAATAAATCTGCCATGACAGGGAAAACATTTGGATCTCTGTCCTGTGTTCGGTAGTTGTGCTAAACATCAGAGATCTTAGAGCTATCTATGGCAGCAGAGTGTGCTGGCTGGCTTCCCAGACCAGATGGACAGGCTGTTGCGGTTTCTATCCTTGAGCAGTGCAACTGTATTAACAACCCACAGAGACGACGTCAGAACAAGGCAAGATGACAAGATGCAGAGACCGAGATATGTCTGGTATTAGCAATGACACTAGGCATCGCCACCATCTTTACTATAAATAATGTTTAAACAAAGTAACACACAGGAGAAGCTTTATGTAACAAGCTGTTACGTGTTCTACAGTCTGTGTACTACTACTTACTTTAAAACCTCAACGTAACCTTTCGCAGCAGCTACATGAAGTGCCGTTCCTCCAGATTTCGCATGCCGCATGTCTTGGATCTGGCCGCTGTTGAGCCACTGCCGGGCATCCCTCAGCATGATGCGCTCCTCCTCTTTCCGGGCTGCCTCGATATCAACCCCTGATAAGATAGAGAATGATAGTGTGGAATGAACACCCAGGGATTAGCTGCTACTTAGGAACAAGCTGCCTGCTGCAGCAATGAATCTAGAGAGAGAAAACGAGGCACAATTAGATCAAGATACTTATGATTTCCACTTGTTTACATCCAGAGTCAAGTATGCAAACGTTTGGAACAGACAGCATTGGTGACTAATTCATTCAGCTGGGTGGGGGGGGGGGGTGTAGCTCTCACACTTCTCAGTTCCCTGATTTCTGTAATCAGGGAACATAAAGCCAGGATGTGAAGTCCACCCGCTTCTTTTTCTTAGTTAACTATAAAAATGACCTTTCAGATCATTTTTAATAGTTAACTGGTTTTGAACAGTTTGAGAGTGTGTGTGTGTGCGCGCGCGCATTTAGGGGTGTGTGTGTGTTTTTTGTTTTGTTTTTTTTTTTAAATAAGTGAAGGAATTTTTCACCAACTTAGACAGCTCTGCTCTGGATTACAGCAGCGTTAACAGAAAATACTTCAATTCTGAAGAATGAGATGAATTGTTGAACAAATTCAAACGGTAATTTTATCAAGCCAGGCATTGCTGCACTTCATTGCTTAGAAAGTTTCTGTGGAGAGAAACAGACATTCTGCTACCATCTCAAAATGCTCAGGTGTCAAACATTTCTTCTGTTCTAGGCAACGTCTTTGTGCCAATAATCTGTCAATTAAGTAATAAAACAGCGGCTGCAAACACTCATGCTCCAGCCGGTTAAGTGGGTCACTATGCTGAAGCTATACACCGGATGTAGAGCAGCCTGTACAGACATGCCTGTACTGTCTTGATACCTGGTTGGAGCACAAGACAGTGTGAAATGCTCTGCTGCACAATCTGTGAGAGATAACTCCAAAGAACTGTATAAACAATGATCCAAAAAGTGCTCTGGGGTGGCAGCCAAAACTTCAGCTGATCTTATAGGTTTTTGTTCTGCACCGAGGGAAATGTCATCACTCATTTCCTGACACCATAGAATGATTCAAAACCTCAAGCTTTTCAAAACAATCAAAAGGACATCTGTGTCTGCAAATCTGGCATGAAGAAAGGGCAGGCAGAGGAAAAGTCTACATTTGCCCAGAGGTTTAGCTTCAGCTAGCTGGATAGGAGCACAAAATGAACACCATTTCTAAACAAAGTTGGTCAGATACAGTCAATTGGATTCCACTCTCTCATCTGGTAACAGGTCAGTGAGTATTAAATATCATAGTGGGAGAAAAAAAATCCCTCACTCAATGCAAGCTAAAACAAAAACACTGCTTCTAACCATAAGGCTAAATAATTGCTCCACATAATACAGAGGGACATGGGAATCTCAGAGATATTATAGCTTGTAGTTCATGGTTTAACGATGTTTCCCAGAGTAGGACTGCTCGTTTCATTTAATAAAAATGAAACAAAAACTAGTTTCAGAA
This sequence comes from Pterophyllum scalare, assembly GCA_024447675.2. Taxonomy (NCBI): domain Eukaryota; kingdom Metazoa; phylum Chordata; class Actinopteri; order Cichliformes; family Cichlidae; genus Pterophyllum; species Pterophyllum scalare. Next base: position 10,825 of record JAMQGT020010977.1, read on the forward strand.
TCAGTTTTGTATTTTCAATAACTAACATAATATTCTGTGTTTAACAAATGCTTTACTTTTAAAGTTCAGTAAATATATGCACAAATATCTCCTCATGCCTGAGGTGTTGTCAGATGTTACCATATTGGCAAAGACTTTAACTAAAATGTTTTTGATTTTATTAATTACTTGACCAATACTGTTCCAGTGAGGTTTTTTTCTTAAGTATATGTTTTTATTATTTCAGACAACTTAAATGTTTTTTTTCTCCACACATAGTTTTAATTGTTAGTCAAATTTTAAATCAATTATAAAATCCCTGGCAACGCTGGGTTTCAATTTAATTGGCCAAGTTTTTTTTTTAAAAAAATGACTTCTAAAGCGGAGTCCACACAGGGACAGATTTGCTCGTCATACTGATTGCTAGTGGACACTAAAGTCTCTAATGAGTTTTCTAACCTGTGGCAATCACCAGTATCCTGAGCCCACACTGGTAGTTGCTTCAATTGCTCACCACAGAGTTTATCACTGGATCTGCTCACATCATGTTACCAATACTTTTTTATTTTGCCCGCAATCACTTAATGTCATTAACTTTTTATGGTGTCTGGTCGCCACATCATTGGAATTTGCTTCCTGTGTAGACGCGGCTCAACTTGTGCCAAGACAGCTGAAATTTTCATGCAAATCTGTCCATCTCTCTTTGAGCAATCTTAACTCTACCACGCAAAACCCCCGTGCTAATTAAGCAAGGCAATAGTAATATCTGATTAAGATCGCTCATTAATCCTCTTAATGTGCAACATGCCCTAAAGTCTAAGAAAGTGAAACCAAATAGAAAAAGAGTGGCTTTATGTCTGACTGGCTTTCAAGTTTCATTTCAAAGAGAGCAGCTTTGGGACAGACTGGACCAGGTAAGTCACTGTATTTCTACCAAAAAGCTCAGTTTGTTTTAACGCTCTGAAAAATCACAAAAATCTAAACCTTTATGCCTTCTGAAAAAGTCTAAAAACCACTGGGTTAATCTTGTGAATTGGGACGAGCCAGGTCGGGCAACAACCCATAATCTCATGGGACGAAGCCTGCACTGCGTCTATAAAAAGAAGGGAGCCTAATGGCCAAGTAGGACTACAGAACAAGAGGCGAGTGGAAGAGTTGGCAGCAGTTCACAAAGTTGAGTTTTTACAAGGGAACAGCACATCTTCTACCTGAGCAATGAAAAGATGAAGATAAAGGTTTAACAGACCAAAAAAGGCACTGGGTCCCACTTTGTCTCATTACCACTATGCCAAGAGCTTGATGAAGCCAAAGAGAAAACTTAACAGAAACCCACAATGAACCACGAACAACCCCCCCACCCCCAGTAGTAGATGTAAAGAGAAGTCAGAAGAAATGAGGCTACATTTTGCCCTGAAGAAAAGCTGCTGTTAGTTGAATCCACATTCCTCTGTTCTCATGCTAACAATACCTTAAATCAATTGTGAGGCTGTCCAAATTCAATCCATTACAGGGACAGGTAGCAGCTTGCATGATGCAGCTGATGGAGAACACAAAGAAGATGGCAGGGCACTTAAAATCACTTGACACAAAAGGGTCAAGGAGAGCATCTAGGGGCTGTCCCTGCAAAAGGGGAAACTATGGCCAAACACTAACAAGTTTTACCTCATGACTGGCATCTATTTGCCAGGAGAGAAAAAAAAAAATCACATTACAAACATACAGAAGTGTTACACAACAGCTAGTTGCATAATGCTGCCTGCTACCTCTAGCATAAAGAACTAAGCTGTGGATTGTCTGCAGCTGCCTTTAGGCCAGAAGCTTTGGAAATTCACTCTGCAGCAGAGGTTTAATCTTAATATCAGTTTATGCAAGACTGTTTTCATAATTAATTTATTAATATCCACATATGGAATAGGTATTCAGTAATCAAAGAAGTGTATGAAATCTGGAATGGACTGCAGAGGAGGCAGTGTGAGGATGAACCAGGCAGTGCATCTATTAGGCATCGGGCAAATCAAAACTGACAGCAGCCACTGGCCAAGACACCTGAGGTTTGGGTGGGTGCAAATCTCACCCATTACATAATATGGTGCAAACAGTTATCTGGGTGCAATTATCACTGGATGCCACAAGCTTTCAAATACTTGAATCCTGAACTAAAGAGAATACAGACTGACAGTTCAGAGAGAGCCTGTTTTCCCTTGAGAGGGAATATATAATTACACAATATTAAATATTACACACACACACACACCATGCAACATGTCCACTACATTTTGAGTAACCCTTCTAAAACACAAAAACACTTAAGGTATTTATTTAAGCAAAAATTTAACATTCCTTGCTGCATGCTAACAACAAAAGAAAAACGGTTAAGATGTTAAAATGCTAGCGGTAGTGCAATGTGTGCCTAAGAAAGGGGCAAGCCAGTCTGACTTTATTAGTGAATATGAGCCGAGGAGCACCCTTCTGGCTTGGGGCCAGTTAGCACGTCTGAGCATGGCCCCTCACCATAGGGGAGGGCCTTTTATCAAGAGTGCCCTGGCCAAAAATAGTAAGACCTGACGTTTCGGTTTTGAATCATCACGAGTGCTCATAACACAACTGGATTACTCTTCTATATTATGTAAGTTTTGTGGAAAACAGCAGGTTACTGACACCCAGGAAGAATTCAGATCCTATTTGAAAACACACTCATACAAGCATGAAATACAAATGGGGCCCCTAGCTGCTGTTACTTTCAGTATGCCAGCCGGCCTGTTTCTAGACGTCACATGATTAAGTTGGAACATAATAGTGCTTATTAACCGTGAGGTACTTATATGGTGTGTAGACAGCAAACTTAAGCTACCAAAAGCTTAGCACCCATCTTTCTCCATTTCTGCAGTGCAGGCTACCAAATGAAAAGTCAGTCAAGACTCTGAAAACTCTTGGCTGATTTCTCACAGGTGAAGACTGGAGGTACAGGTATACCAGTAGTGATTTCACAAGGTGGTGTGAATTTATAAGATACCATTACATGAACAGAAATCACCCACTGTGGCCTTTCAAGAGGTTGGAAAAGTTACTGCTGGCTGTCAGGAGTACTGTGAAGCACACTGATCAATTTAGTTCACTGTCGACAGTTACTGTTTTCTGTGCAGCAGTGGAAATACTGACAGCTGCCACTGGATTACTTTAATGCTGAATAAATCTTTAAAACCAGAAAATTCAAAGACAAGTTCTGAAGCCTCTGCACTCCTGTCCCATCAACCTTTTGTACAGTATCCTATACCTTTTAAGATAAAAAAAATTATAATTTCATGAGGAGCACACATCATCCCCGAGGAAAAGAAAAAATAGTTTTCATAATCAATTGAGTAAACTGAATTTACTCAAATAAAAAATGTGCTTGTATTGCTGTTAGATGTCACTCAGTGAAACAGCTGTTTACATCTGGCTGCAGAGCTCCACTCACTATGGGTCAAGGCTCCACTATATTAGTTCATCCAGATAATATTACAGGGCTGAACAGGCAGTCTGTAGAGTGGGCAGGAGAAGACAGGTTGTCTTTTTACAACACAACATGACATGACAACTAACTGAACTAGTGTCTGATAAAACAGTTTTGCATTATTTTGCATAAATTGATTGACTTTCAACTGTGTGCGAGATTCTGGCAGCTCCTCAACACACAGCCACAGGCAAAGATAACATGTTACTCAAAGCTCACAGGAGTTTTTACCTGGAGACAGAATCGTCTGTGCCTCAAGGTTTGCAACAATAAATCAGAATGGACATTAATGCTGATGAGCCACATGCTGACTTTGTTTAAACACAGTGGCAACAAAAGGTAGCATTACATTGTCTTCTTCTAACCTAAAAAGCATGAATATAAAGTCATTCAGTCCTTAATAGGCAGTCAGCTAAGGACTAAATGACTTTCTATAGCCCTGTTCCAGATAATTAATATTTGCCAGGAGAGACTGAAAGCAGATTATCCAGTCTTGCTTGTGTGGGTTTCTTTTACTTACTTGGGGCATGGAATGGTAAGATTAGATGTCACTGTAGATTTATGACAGAAAGAGTTCCTGTAAACTTATATAAGGGCTCGACTTTTGCACAAATATTAATATACTAGGAGAACAGAGTTCAAGATGAGTGTAATGCTGTACCTTGCCGGTTGATCTCATTCTGCAGGAGCTCCTCCATTGCCTCCTCTTCTGCAATATCTAGAGGCGTCTCCCCCTCACTGTTTACAACGCCTACACTGGCACCCTGGCTGATGAGATATCTGCGAAATGAAAAAACTAAATAGTTAAAGTGGCAACGGACTATTTTTTCAAAACAATATTCAATGCAGCTGATATTTACACACTAAAAAAAGATGTTGGTCAACTTTAGTCTCTCAAGAGTGGAAAAATAAAAAACTTAAGGCAAATGTCACTCCCTTTAACAAATGAGTAAACAGTTCAAAATGATGTGATGTGCTAACAGCTTCACCACAAGCTGGATCTCTTGTTTAGACAGTCATTACCCTGACATAGTGTGTAGATCCTCTACCTTCTATGTAAACACAGTGACCATGCCACACCTAAGAAGCTAAGAAAATTTAGTGATGAGTGGAATAAATCCTGGTCCATGTGTAATAATCTGAAACAATTTTCTTCCAAGTTAATGGTCAGTGATGAAACATTTCCATTCTGACAGGACGAGTCTCTTCCAGAATGACCAACTGCTTTTCAGCAAATTTAACTCTTTTCTCCCCACACACATTATTAAAACATACATGCAATCAAAGCCTGCTCTAACAGGATTTCCCCAGTAATTTATGATCTAGGATTGCATGCCAGGTAAAGGCCCAAGGGAGATGGAAATCATTGCCTCAACATTAAATCCACAGGTGCACAGTAAAATTGTGCATACTTTTCTTATTCCATTAGAAATAGGTTTGCTGATGAAGTCATTTTCAGGCTGATGATGCATCTTACTGCAGAGCAAAGAATGTTAAAGGTTTTCTTCAGGATAGGCATATCAACTCAATGACATGAACTGCAAACAGTCCATCTGTTTACAGTTCATGTCAAGGACAAAAAGGTCCATGCCAAGGCTCCATCCTGCAAAGCTGATCTGGGAGCTGCTGACTGAGAAAGCTGGAACCAGCTTGGTGGAGAGGGGTTTTTTTTTTTCTTCCCTGCATTAGTGAAGTCCATGGCTTAAAGAATTCAGTCTGAGGTGCAAAAAAATAAATTGCTAATTGTGATGTTTTTGCTGATGATAAAATTGTTTCCTCAACTTGATCTGAAAAAACAAAAGAAAACAAAAATTTGTTTGAATGAATGAATGGAATATTTTGTGAAGCCAGAATGTGAAGCTATTAAAACAGTAATAGTTTGGTGTCATTTATGGGAAACGATATGAATTGTCACACCAAATGAGAGGATTTCTTTTTGAAGAACAGAGTTTCATCATCACCAAGCTTTCCAAAGAATTAGCCAATCAGTACCAAGAAGGACTAAAACTGTCGCGGCCGCATGTGGTGGCTTGATGCTCCTTGTTCATTTTAGTAATTGGTAACTGGACTGGCTCTTATTCAGCACTTTTCTACTTTACTTAAGCACTCAAAGCACTTTATACAACATGCCTGATTCACCCATTCATACAAGTGCTTTCCTGAGTCCAAGTGCTTTCTATCTAATATTCCGATGAACACATCAGGCTTCAGTTTCTTGCCCAAGGATCCTTTGCAGACTGGAGCAGCCAGGGATTGAACCACCAACCTTCCGACTAGTAGATGACCTGCTTTAACTCCTGACGTACAGCCACCCCCCTTGATTTGCCAAAACCAAGACCTCTTTAAAATAATTTGAATCTGTACTAAATGATTTAGTCTAAACTACATAAGTCCTTTATAGTCTTCTAAAAGCAAGAAAGATCACAGCTTAAGCAATGAAACTTTCTATAAATAAAAACAAAATGTAACACTGCATTCATGGCTACTTGGCAATTTCACCTTTGAAACACTTGACTCCTCGGCAGTCATTGAAAACATTTCAACCAACCATTCTACATCTTGAGTTAAGCTGCCTCCAATTAAAGCTGTGGTGCAATTCAAGCCCTTCTCTTTAGACCAACATGCCACTTGAAACATGCTGTTCTTATGACCCCCCCCCCCTTTAAAATGGGAACTGACTACATAGTTACATTTCAAAGTTTCATCTCTTTTTGACTGGACTTTCTATTCTGCCTATTTTTGGTTGGCTTTACTAGTTTTCATGGCTTTGCGGGCTGGAGGTTTTGAACCAAGCCTACAATTAGAAGGCTGTGGTCACTCCCAGGAACAGATACAGCCCTGCTTTGCAGTTCCCGTTGTTATGAATGAAGATGCTTGAATTAAAATGGGTCTACTGAGAGCTCACCGCCCACATCAAGTTGCAGCGTCTCTCTCCGTGACATGATGTCTCCATTAGTCACAAATATCCGGATGGCCACTTGACCTTTTCCTTCAAAATGTGACAACAAAAAGCTTCTTGTTTTTTGTGCTGATGTCAAGTTCATGAGGCCTGCTGAATGCAGATGTTGCTGCTCTGAGAAGCTAAAAACATTAAGCAGTTTCCTCCTATAACTACTTGCAATGTTTTTTTGTGGCTTTTTTCTGGGGGGGGGGGTGAATTCTTAGCCAGGTTCCTGTAATGTAACACAAATAAAGCAGGTCATAGCACACTTCCAATAAGCTGAACAATGAGCACAACTGAGCTCCATCAGCCCCCTTTAGCTAGTCTAAATATCCTATGATAGCATCTCTGCCCTATGAGCAGTTTTCTTACCTGAAAAAAGACTTTAGAAAAAAAAGTTAGGAAATACTTGAGTGCAACTCCAGAGCTTGATTCCAGATACAGCAGATGACCCTGATCACTCCATATTTGATTACATCACAGCAACAATGGGCTGCAGCTCTGGTCTAAATGTGACAAGAAGTGTGTTGCCCTGACTATGATTGGCTCTTGGCATTTTGATTCTGGCACACCTTCAAAAACGGCATCATGAGTCAACACCCCCTCCCCAATTGTAGTCATTAAGGATGACGTATTTAAGGCAAATCTTTATTTCCATTGCCCAATTTCAAATTGGCCTCAAGGAGCTTTATAATCTTGGCTTTTTACTGTATACCCCCTAAAGAGGTTTTAGCCACAGCCAAAGAAAAATTACAAGCATTGTAATAAAAATTATTTTACCATGGTTTTTATGTTTTTTTTGTTCTTGTTTTTTTTTTTTTTTTTTGAAGGTCTCAAGACACTCAAGTTACTCAAGCACAATAGACACACAATGTTCTCATTAGGTCTATTCAACCCCCAAAAGCACCACTCTGAGTAATGCTTTTCCATCCATAGACAGCTCTCTGGTTTTAAATGCACAGTCTGCACAGGCAAAACCCAAATCTGAAACTTTGAGACAAAATTTAGATATTTTGTCTCATATTCATCTTTTTTTTTTTAAAAAAAGGTCAAAATCAAATGTTTTCAGTCTACAGGAAAACTAAAGGGACTGGCCTCACTGTTCAAATACTTTTGGGAGGAAATGTAGGCCACTAATGAAGGGTCTAGACGGTTGGCAGATCAAACGACTCAAATATTGCACTGCACAAGAGGTCCAACCAATAAAATAACTACTTACACAGGCACACTTATTTTGACAGAGACGTAAAGAGAAAATAGCCAACATATAGATGTTTTGAGCAAGCTCTGCTGTGGAAAAACGTGGCACCAGGATCTTGTAAAACACACGCTCTGGAGCCGAGTAGCGCTGTGAACATCATTACTGCAATTTACTGAATTATTGCAGACCCCCCATTATTATTATTTTCAATTATATAATCAGCTATGTCAGCCCTGAAGTCACTTTGTCCTTCACATTTTCACCACAACTTTATGCAATGAGGAGTGCAGCAGTTACAAAATATCTTTGAATAAGCTACAGTACAAAACAGGAAGGGAAGATGAGTCGGCAGAAATCAAACCTGATGAAACAGATACTAGCACTAAACAGGCCTCTTGATACTCACTCTGCTATGTCTAGGTATCCACAGGAAGCTGCAGCATGGAGGGGGATCCAGCCCTCGTTGTCAGGCTGGTTGATGCAGGCTCCATGCTCCACCAGAAAAGTCACCATGTCAACATTGTCATCTATGCATGCCTAAAAGAGTGGAGAAATAGGGAGAAAAGGAGTAAAGCCACAGCCTCTTCACTGTGTTCGACTATTTATTTTCAAGTGCATGTGGATACATGTACACATGTACAAGTGTTTGTCAGTGCGATGGCCTGTGCTATAGTTACATCTTGCATGGAAAGGGTATTGCTTTGGCAGCTGAAGCATTCACAAAATGCTTGCACATTGCAAGGGTGCTGGAAATGCCACATAACATAACACTGCAGGAGGAGGCACTGGGCTGCTGTGCATACAGTATATGCTGCTAGTGTAAGTGTAACTAAGGTATGCAATGTAGAAACACAAAAGCTCAAAAAAGGTCAGGTTTGCACACATGATATACATTTTCAAGTGTTGAATTTTAAGTGCATATTAAACGATTTTCAATTATTTTTTGCAGCATTAATAAACGGATACCAGCGGCACTTTCTTGCTCTCTCAAAGTCAGGTGACATACCACAGTGCCCATATATTCCCACCTCCTCCTACTTACTGTGCTGTCATCTTTATCGTGTCACAGCCTTGTTTATTTAATATACATTTAATTTTTTCTAGGCCCTCTTGGCAACTTCTCTGAAATCTGAAAATTCAGTATTAATAAGAAACTGAAACCACAATAAATAAAGGGGGGGGGCAGATTACAAATGCACATGGACAAATGACCCATCCTAACTATAAATTTTACTCTGATCAAAACACCTCAAAGAGTCATTACTGTGCAGCACACAAGAAGATCACCCACTAAAATAGGAGGATAAACATATCACCGAGAGTCACTTAACAAGATCAGGAGCACAAAGGCTTCTTCGGAATTTATATGAGCAGTTTTGCAGTTAGTGTTCATCATAAAGCAGTATCATTCCTTTAGCGGTGATAACACTGAACCTTTTCCTCGAAGCCCCCACCAAACCAAACTGTCCAAATGGCACAACGAAAAAGAAAGTCACACCTACACAAATTAGATTAATATAAGATGTTCTGACTCATGACGTGGGAGGTGTAGTGACTTTGCTTAGATTATGAAGGCAAACTTGCATCATGGAAGGGACAAATTTGCATTTTCTATTTGTTAGTCAAGTACTGATGGAATGCTTAAAAGAAAATTTACATTTTTTGTTAAAACCTTAGTCCCTTTTCATTAGATTGAAAACAGTGTTTTAAAGGCATGCCAAGGTTATTATATACCCATCATAGCTTTGAGTTTTCTAAGCAAAAAAAAAAAAAAATGCTGTTCATTTTGTTTGTTTTCTTCTTGTCTTCTTGCATTTGTCCAGTGTGGCCATCAGGAAGGAGTTTAAAATGCCCGTCTAGGGGTTCATCCTAGTAGCACAAATGTCTAAATCAACAACCATGGGTGATTTTCATTATGCTAATGCAGCTTCCTTGCTCCTTTCACTTTACATCCCTTCCTTTAAATGTAGATCCTTAGGAAACACTGACACTGCCACATGAGAAGTTTTTTGCTTCTATACCGTGAAGTAACATCAGTTTTACACACACACCTACTCATCAGCTGTTTTATTCCTGTTGAATTTATTTATCCGTTTCTTTTTAAAACTAATTCAAGTATGGATCAATGTCTACAAGTAGTTTTTTTTCCTGGACTCTCAGCATCTATCTTCTATACAAAGTCTATGGAGTTGGGCGTTACAGACACTAAGTTCTCAAAACAAAAACGCCCTTAGCACAGCATCATATTAGAGGAAACTGTTCGTGCAACCAACCAAAAACCACCACCTGAAGGCGCAGAACCTTCATTTCTATGGTTCCTTAGGCTGCCCACTTACTTGCATTATTGTTGGAATCTTGCTGCACACATCTCCATAACTAATGCTTGCTAGCTTTCACAACAAGTGAGGCCAATACAAGGGAGGTAAAGGACTGAAAAAATGGCAACCATGATGCTGACTGCTATGATACAAGACTCAGTTAGCAAGATAATATCCAGAAGAGAAAATGTCAGTGTTTCGATAGGTGAACCTGTGGAAGGATTACTTTCAGTTGCCTGGAGCTGCCTCTCTCTGGATCATCAGGGCCTTTCACCTGGTTGGTGAGCCTCGGCTTTCTTATGACATCGCTGTGGCATTTAAGTCTGATGCCACATGGAGGTTTTTTTTGTTTTTGTTTTCTCCCATCTGGATGGTCAACAGTTGTCATTGAGAGATGGGATTTATGGTCAAAACCAATTACCCCCTCAACTATTTCCATTTCTCTGTTTTAAGTCATGTTTAAGCTAATAACTGCATGATGTTTATTAAATAAATCAGGATTTCGGTATCAAAATGGTTTTTTTTGTTTGTTTTTTTTAATTGAGCAGCCTTGACAAGTATTTGCATACAATTCATGTACAATCAGGGTGGAAGCTGCTTTACTTGCTCAAAAGTTGTTGAAATCCAAATCAGGCGGTGAATAAAACCAGACGAAGCGAGAAGAGGAGAGGAATGCACGTTTTATTCAATGCACACAAAGAGCCTGAGGATAAAAAGATGCCTCACAAAGACTAGGTGACCTGCAAAGCAGGAGTCATAAATAAAGTCTTGAAGTTGTAGTAATAAAAGTTAATTTTTATTTTTTTTTTCCAGTGAATCTGTCTCCCCCTCCCCCCCAAAAAATGTAAATTAAATATAAAATAAAAATGCTCAACTGCTAAAAATTATTATCTGTGGAATCCCACATTAACAGCCAGCCATTCTAGTAAATAATCAAGATAAACGCTTAAAATCCAAAATAATTACCACCTATAAAAATTACCACAATGTAAAAAACAAACCCTCAAACTTATAATTGAACACTTTTAGGCTTGCTCCTGTAGTTGCTATGACAACAAAAGCGTTGACCAGGGAAACAGACACGTGAACACATGATGGCCTCACGTTCAGAGCGAACCGCTATCTGGCTGGAATCCTTGTCCAAATTTGGGCCGTTTACAGCGCCACAGCTAAAGAGCGCCTGCAGAGGCCTCCCTGAGCTCACTGACCGTGTCAATGCGCGTTTGTGTGTGAGGTTGTAGGATTTTGTGTGGATCCGAGTCCTTGAAGGAGCAGATGCACTTTGTTATAAAGGACTCAACAATCAAGTCTGCAGCTCTCATCATTTGTAAAACAGGTTTATTAGTTTGATGCCATCATCATGGGTGAATTATGTGCCCCTGTGCAAACAAAGTACTGTGTGGTCCCTATCCAGGAGCTGCGCTGGCAAAACTGGCCAAAAATACTCAAAATTGATTCACAAAACCCCACAGAGGTTCAAACCACAGATACTGCATTATGGCCACAACTGAGCAAACCAATTAAAGGCAAGCCAGGTACGTGCATCTAAACATAAATATCCCAATTCCAACATAGTAAAAAAAAAACATTGAGGGTAGATTACACAGAATGGACATTACCACATTTAGTTATTCCAGGACATGATTTACCCCATACTAGGCCAAAGCATGGGCATTTTGTACTTTCAATTTCACCAATAAGGTCAATGGTAAATAAATTATTTCCCTTAACCAGTCTGAACACTGATATAAAGTAATGCTGATTCAGATTTTACACAACTGCAGTGCCTCAAAAAAGCCAGTGACAAACTAAAACCCTTTCAAGTCGTGACACAGAGCACACAAAAAAAAAAAAAAAGCACAGAGGAGCTGGTGCTGGTTCAATTACGCAAAACAGAAGTGGGGAGGAGAGAAGACATTAATTACAAATTAACTCCTCAACAACCTTTACTCAAAATAACAGCCACTGCACCTGTGAGTGACTCCGTCTAACTTATGTTTAGGATTTGTTGTGGTAAGAGTTTCTCCCAAGAGAAGTAGCTGCAGCAGCCAATGAGTGAATACCTTTAGCAGTAGTCAACCTTTCTTTACTCATCCATAAAATGTGTAGATATGTTGTGGCTACAAAAAATACTTGTACAGCAAGTCCACACTGGTGCTGGAGTATTTAATGAACTGTCAATATGCGCAATTGCAACACAATATCAATTTTTCAGTTTTAAAAATCTCGGTTATTGTTACTTTTATTTATATTTATTCTTCTTTAAGGGCAACACCGCAACCTGAGGACAGGAATTTTGTTGCACTGCATGTAAATGTGATGTGAACAACAAAGAATCCTTGAATCCTGATTGTCAGGTCAATTCAATTTTATTTATATAGTGCCAAATCACAACAAACAGTTGGCTCAAGTTGCCAATGCCTCTATATTGACACACCTATAGTATGTAATTGTCTGATCAAATATTAAGGGTTCTGTGTTTTGGATCATTTCTCTCATTTTATGGAGTCTACACACATGGCCCAGGATAAATCTGCAATTACCAACTGTTTGAACTGATGGAGGCCATTTGCAAAATTAAAAAGGGAAAAGTATTTTTCCATCACAGCTCTTGTGATTTTCCTTTAGGGGAAGGCCAAAACCTTTGAGTGTCAAAATTCCTTAACTGCAGGCAATTATAATAACCATCATACTGACAGAAAGCACATAGACTTTACCATTACATAATCAGTGCCATGTTTTTCCCCTATGAGGAGCAACAGCTGTAATTTATCACCGTCTTTGGTGTGGCCATTTTGCTCTGCATATCCTCCAGGATTCATGAGTCTACTGCCTTGTAGGATTGGAAATAAAGATAAGTGGCAATTACAGATGCTTATTGAGTGTGCTCAATTGGCACCCGAGGAAGGAAGGAAGGAAGGAAGTGAAAGTAAGCTGTTCGCTTGGTTGTTTCAACTCTAAGGGCAGTCCACCAAGGTTTTCTTCCCACAAGCAACAACACAAATGATAACACACATGAAAAGCAGAGGCAACAGTTAGTCTAATTTTTTTACTCTGACATTTTAATCTGAATTGCAAAAACAAACTGTCTGAATAGTGTAGATTAGTGCTTTATATTCCCTTACCCACAGCTGCAAAATGTGCATGTACTTGGCAGCCATCTTTACAGCTTTCTGCTGCTCATCTGAAAACTGTCCCCCATACCTCATCTAAATCCTCCCCCTCAGTCATCCTCCACGCTTATCATCTCTTCAAAGTATTTGTCCAAGAATGGAAACAAGCCCCTTAAGGTGAACGCAGTGATTCCTGCGGCCTCCCTCTTCAGTGCGTCACCAGCCTTCCTCTACTGACTCCTCCCAGCAGTTGCTGGAGCCCAACAAAGGTAATCCCTTAATGGCTGTAATTTTCTGTGGTTGACAGGTGCCAGACTGAACAGCCTGAATCAAGAGTATGCTTAGTATAGGAGCCCCAAAAATGGGCTCAAATTAGGGGAGATAAGAGTTTTGCTTGCAAGCTGATGTTGAAATAGTTCCAAAGTCTGTAGTAGTAATTTAACCTTTTTAGACCTGTTAACTTTGTTCAAAGGCAGAAAGGATTTTATGTTTAAGAAAAAAACAAAGTTACACCAGTGCTAAAAAAAATAAAATAAAAAACAAAGTTGCTAAACACAAACCGTACATGACACTAACAAGTATGATTTCAGGCTGTCCTTTGACCCAAATCTAACACAATCTTATCACAAAGCACACTCAAACTCAAACTCAAACTGAATATGTTGCAGGCTCTTCCTTGATCCAGGCTGATTAAATTCAATTTGATAACACTGAAAAATGTTGCTATGCACGTACTACCAACATGCATGCATCATTATAGCACACTTGCGGAATATTCTCTTACATTGTCATTATCAGGAATCCAGACACAATTAGACCGTGTTAAATTCCGTTTCAGAGATATCATCCTTGTGCCAATCAATATGCTGTTTACACTGCATATTCGTATCATACAGACCTACGAGCATGTGGTATAGAGCTACTGAAGAATTCGCTTTAGATTTAATACAGAAGTATAAATCAAGGGTAATCTAACAATTGCCCGAATACTTATTGTAGTAGATGCATTGTACATAAACCTAAAAGTTACTCTAAATCTTCTACTTCAACCAGTCTTTGAGTTAAGTAGAATGACTAATTGATGAATAATTGGCTGCTCTTTAGTTTATGTTCTGGTTATTTTTTTTACCAGAAGCTGGCAGCTTTGAAGACAGCATTGGCAACATTTTTTAAGTCAAAATTTTAAGTCCAGGTTTAAAAAAAACAAAAAACAAATACAATAAAAAGTAAAAATAAAAAATTTTGAATGTAATATTTATGTAGCTGTTTAAGCCAAGTGCTATAGAAAACCCATTACATAAGATTATATTAGCTGCTACTACAAGTACAATTGTGAAGAGAAACATTCCTGAAACTGGAAATTTTCATACACGTGAAAAGCTTCCAATTTTTTATAGCATCAAATGAAATGATGTCCACGCTCTCCCCTGTCTCATCTTAATCTACTTCCCCATTCAGGAACTGTGCATAGAGGAAAGCAATGGTACCAATTTCCCTTTGAATCAACAGCTCTCTTCCGCTGTATTATGGTCAAAGTCCAATCAGATTCTCATATAAAGACTGGAACAGGTACAATTCAAAGGTTTCTGCTTTGTACCTGTACACAGATGCAGGGTTACAAAGTCTAATTTAGAATGACAAATTTAATACCAGATCATTTTATCATCTCCAAATTTCAATGACCCTAAAAGAGCCCACACCCAAGGGAAAGAAAAAGAGGAATGAGACTTGCAACAAGTACCATGGCGTCATCAATCTTTCGTTCTAGCACATCACAGGCTCTAAGCCTGCCGTGCACTTTTGGTTATCATGCTGATATAAGGAAGACTGCACACTCCAGCTGAGCTTAATCCTATTTATACAGCACAATCACCCCCTGAGCAACATATAGGTGCTGTAATGTGCAGACATGTAGTGACTAACTCCGAAACAGACACGTAGTCATTTAAACCTGTTTGGCCAGTGTCCCTCAGAGGAAAAGAGAAGGCCTTGTGAAGCCTGAAGGCAAGTTAATGGATGGCATTGAGCAGATTTAAAAAAGGGCTAAAGTATAAACTACATCTGAGTTAAAATGTGATTTATTTCATAATTTACACAAAAATATCTCACATTAAATTGATCTTCACAATACATTTGGAAGATTAAACCAAAATAATGTGTATTCCAGTCATAGTGTTAGTTGGTATGCTGGTACCATTCAACAAAACCAATAGGGTCAAAATATCACTGCATACCTAACTAAACTAAAATCCAGTCACACATAAAGAGGTGCTATACTGATAAACCATAATAAAAAATAAAATAAAAAAAGTATTTTCAATATTTGCGTTTGAAAAATATTTGGTGGATGGTGGGTTATATATTTAATATACTGGAAGATTCACATTTATTCCAAACTATGCATAAATTCTCAGTGATAATGAGTCATTCTCTAATTAACCTCTAATCATGGAGCCAATAAACTCATAACTCATTGAAGTCTGTGCTGCATAAAACATAAGGGCCGAGTCCTTGCTGCTCTTTCAGAGAAAGAGGTTCTCCATAAGACAATCTGACACTTCTAGGAGGGGGGGGGGTAAATAAATAAATAAATAAAAATCAAGAACTAATCAATGGACACAGGATGCTCCATTTGACTGGTTATTAATGTACATTATGTGTTTAGCTTCTGAAAACAGCTCTCTTAATCTCTTAGGTTTTGTGGGATGTGGCTCAGGAAGAACATACAGTGAAATCCGGAAGTAGCACAGAGAGTCAAGTCTCCCAAAAAGACCCTATTGTGAATTTAAAATAATCAGTAACAACAAGCGAGTCTCTACATTCACCCACAGTCCTTTCATGTTTCTGTGGTAGGTTTTGCCTAAATCTTGCACAGCATACATATAACCAGGGTTTTTCCTGCGGCAGAATAAACATTTCGGGGGGGGGGGACTACACAAACTAGTAAGCATCTTTGCCACATACTCATTGCCTTTGCAGCATGTTACCCAATTTTACAAAAAAAAACCTATCAATCTTTCTATGATTTCTCACCATTTGATAAAGAGAAATTCCAATTATACTCAAGTAAATAAATCCAAGATTAACAAAACTAAACTTTAAAAAAAAAAAAAAAAAAAAAATTGATCACAACACTAAGTAGGGATTTCATCTTTAAGGCTGGTAAATATCTCTTTATAAATACCACAATTCTCAATGCAGGAAAAACACTAATCAGCAAAGCTTTGTGGAGGAATTTGCCATCTCTAGATCACTAGTCCATGGATTCAGCCGTTAGATGCAGTACAAAAGAAGCATCATCTGATGAAGAAAAATAGATTGCAAATTAAATTTTAAAAGTTCTCTGAAAGGGACAACACAGAAAACACCATGTTTATTATAAAAATGCACAGTGTTGTAATGCTTTTTAAAGCCAGTGCAAATCTACCTAAAGTGATGGGTTAACGTCAGTCACAAACAATGTCTAATTTGCTCTAAATCCCAAAACGTGTGTTATATGCTTGCATTTGTCAACAAAGGACGGGCCTCAAATGGCTGTGCACCACGAAAGGGAAACTCAAGCACTGCAAACATTACAGTAGGAAATACACACAGATCATAAACATGTCATCAGGCTTAATCGTGCTAAATAAAGTCATCACAAATGCTCGATATATGCAGTGTTTTCATTGTTGACTTGTTCTATGAGGCCAAGGTTTCAAAGAAGCGCAGCTGCCAATGATTTTCTTGGACACACATCTTAAGCAGGACTATGTACATCTCTCGCCTTTTCATATTTATAAATTATTGCACCATGGAGGGCTGTTTAAAAAGCACAGTTGTGTAATTAAATTACTAAACAATTCCAAGCCAGCAGAGATAAATATGGAGCAGATCAGGATAGAGACAACAATCCGCGTGTGTCAACCTAATCCTGAGATAATATGGAGGAATTCAAACCATACTCTGTACAAGTGCTGCATACAAGATGGGGAAAGCCAAAAATGCACCCATGACGTGCTTCGAAGAAAGGAGGCCGGCGTGTTGCCATGACAAAAAAGCCAAAGAGAGAACATGGGTTCAGGCCTTGCCAGGCTTTTGTAAGAAACATAAATAAATAGAGAAAAGACTTCATTTTAAAAACACGCGGGGGTTCGTTGGATAACCCTTGAAGGCAGTGCTTGCAGCAAACTACTGAGAGAGACAACATCAAAAAGCTAACGTTGAAAGGAGCATCTTGTGGTGCCATCTTTTTTTCTTTTTTTTTTAAACCTCTTGCAGACAGAAAATTTAATGGTTATTGGAGCAACTCAGGACCTTTTATGGTCAAGAAATACTTGTGTGATTATGCCTATGATATCTGCTACACTGTTTTAACTACATTTAGTAAGCCGTTTCACTCCTGCTTTGTTGAACTTGAATTTTTTTTCTCTTTTTTACTTTGTTACATATGTATTTACACTTATTTTAGTTTATGTTTATTTTGATTTTAGTTTTTTTTTTAATTCAAGATATTCTAAGATTTTATTATATTGCATTCTATTTAACTGTGCTATATATTCTTATTTGTTGTGCTCAACTTGATTTTTAAACTTCAACCTTTCCCAACTTTGGGAAATTAATTATCGTGCAAAATTGTAAACAAGGCATTTGTTTTAACAAACAAAACTTGGTGCACTCACCCAAAGCTATACCTAATATAATGTACATCCATATTACAGTTACTCCTTGGTTTCTTTGTTAAGCTGTGAATCTGACTTAGGATTTCACATGAGAAATTGTTAGAAACTGGCTTGGCTGTGGTGCTTCAGTACAACCTGATGCAGCACTCCATACTGTAGAGCTATTCACCTGCTGTAATGCTAATTGCTAAACGGTACTGTGACTCAGACAGAAGAGCAGGGCTACATGTGCCATATGCCAGCACGAGAAATGGAGGCATGGGTTAATTTCCCAATTTCAGCCTGAAGAGAAAGTTGTATGTAAATAGATATCAGCTGAACAGTTAAAATGGTATTAAGTAATAACATTTGTGTGTAAAAACAGGAACAGAAGGCTAATAGGAGTTTTGTTTTGTTTGGGTTTTTTTTTAAAGGAGTATGCTTCTCTCCAAATTAAAATTCCTAGTGCCTAGGACAGACCTGGGGTCAACTTAGGCCCAGTGGCCTGCCTGGCTTGTAATACGGCGGTGGAAACTACAGATGGTTGATTTTCAATTTAACAGTTTTCACTTTTTATTAAATGCAAACCTAAACCTATCATTTCCTTCCATGGGTCCCACATTTACATCTTTACTTAAACCTGTGTCTAACCCACATGTTAAAACCACACTGTACCAACAGAAGGCCCTGAACCACTAGTAAAATTCATGCAGTTATGAACTTTATCATTTGCTTCTGCAATGTGACACCCCATACGAAACACTTTACGAGGAACAAAGTCTTCTGCCTGCTCTAGGGAAAGGGTATAGATACTGAACGTCTATTTATATTTTTTAAAAAAAGAAAAAAAAAGTAGGTCTACTATCTAGCAGGACATCTTACAGAGAGCTCCAAGCTTAATTTAGCACCACTCCACATCAAGGAGACACATCATGACCACTCCCCTTCTTGACTTCCTTTAGCAGCACACTCAGATGGCTGACTCGCGCACCCTAAAGAAAGCTGCTGTTGTGTCTTCTGCACAATTTACTCCTTGGAGTGCCAGGGAAGTCACTGGCACAGGACGCCAGCCTATTATGTTGGCAGCTATGTATATAGTGAATGACAGTGTCAATGGTGCACACCCACAGTAACACCCGTGACTGACAGTTATGTGTCTGGGTGTTAAGTACCATCAACTGGTATTACAGATGACGTCTAAAACAGGAGAACTTCAGGCATTCACGTAACCAGAACATCATGTAGAGTATCGTTTTTAACTGTCAAGTGCTTGAGTGAGACAGTTGTGTATACTTGGACATGCCATTGTGGTATTTTGAAATCATAAAAATGTTTCCTAACCATTAAATTTATCAATTGACTTTTCATAGTTGTTCACAGAAACTGACCCATTGGTGTGGCAAAGGTAATAAATAATGGGAGGTGATTTATGGCCCTGTAAATACGGTTTTCATTATATGCTTTGATTTTTATTATAATTTTCCACTTCCATACTGTAATGTTTTACAGTAAAAAATGGCTAGAACAAGAGTCAGATATATCTGGAAATCCATGCAGTTTAGCATCTGAGCAAGTGCTTACCCAAACGCTCTCTCTGGTACTGATTTCTGTGTGGATGATCAGTTGGCAGATGCAGTTTCGGGCAAACATATGACCACTAAACCAGCCAAGTACAGCATAAAGATCTGGTGGAACTGTAATGACAAAACTAATTTTTGCATGCAAATGATTTCATTTCATAATTAATTAGTTTAGAACATCTTAGAATATTTGTCATGGACAAATTATGCCACATAGCAGACACAAATAAACCCTTTTTTTTTTTTAATTTAAAAAGAAAAAAAAGCATCCCTGTATAAAATTAATTTTAGATTCAAACTGTTTAAGTGCTTCAGGGTTAATTTGAAGTGTTAATGCAACATTTGAAATATGTGTAGAAGTAAAAGTGTCAGCCACTTGAACGTGTTTTGTATTCCTGCACAACAGAGCACACACATCCCAATACTGCGTGTAAAACTTGCAGTAACGCTGCATCACTTGTACTGCTCACTACATAATCGAGCCACATCGTTAAAGACAGGCTTCATTATCATTATGTAACCCGTGAGCAAATTCAGCTCATCTGTCTGGCAGCAGATGTTGGCAAGACTGTATATTACTGCTTATCTGTTTAATTGCTTGTTAGAGAAAGATTATCATGTAATTAGTATTAAAAGGCCATAAAGTAAGTCCTCAACAGCCTGATATCCACATTGGGTTAACATGAAATGAAATCTTGCCTTGAGCATAATTTACAGTACTGTTGATATATGCATGCATATGATCCCTGATTTTTCTACAATCAGACAGAGAATCTAGCCATGCATATAAGGGAGCGCTTTGCTTTTATTTGCCAATGGTAGCATGAGTTTCACAATTCAACAGTGGCATATCTGTTTAGGAACAATGCCCAGATTGCTCAGGATAACACACACCTCGCAGTCAGTTTTCATAAGGACCTTTCCCCATTAGTTCCCCCCCTCCTAATAAGAGCTACAACAGCAGTAAAACAGGAGATTGTTAGGCTGATAGCTGGGTGACTGTGTAGAAGGTTCAGACCACAGAAGGCTTGAGTCACTCTCACTATGACTGTGATTAAGTGTTTGGTCAGGATCAAAGCAACTACATGACCACAAGAGTCAGACACCCTTTAAGAAAAAAAACAAAAAACAGGGTATTTGGAAAAGAGAGGTGACACCACCACCACCACTCACTACAAGAAAACAATCAACACTCAAAAATAACGCTATTAGCTCATTCTTAAGCAATACGTTCCAGTAATCCAACGCCTTCAGTCAGGACATTTTTCATCTTGGATGATGTAAAACTACTCTAGTTCAGTGCTGAGATGGGATGACAGCAGAAACTGACTCCAGTGTCTGACAGAAAAGCCTTGGCATTATCTAGCTCTGCATGCACAAAAATCAGGAGGAAAAGAGGCCTGATGGCTTGTGGAATTGGTGTTAAGGGCATCAACAATAAAAGCTTAAAAACATCTTTTTTTTTTTAAAGCTTATAGGGAAAGCTCAGCTTTCTCCTTTATAAAGCAACAGTATGGACTGGAAATCAGAGCTGGCCTTCCTTACTTTACTTCTCTCCCTCCCCCTTGAGATAGTACAACTTCTCTCTTCTACCACCTAGCCAGTAAGCACCAAGGCCCTGGACTAACATACCAGTGGAGAAATTCCCAGATAAGTAATACTCCTAGCCTTGAGGCTTCAGGCATCAGCGCTCTGGCCACTCCTCACGGGCTACGTCACTGGCTCAGAGGCGCACAGCCACTTCCACAAAAGGAATTCCTTCTCTACCGCCCGCATGTAAGTATGAGAGCCCTATGTGTCTGCATTTGCATGTTTGTGTGTGTGAGAGACAGACAGACACACACACACACACACACACACCAACCCAGACAAAGAGTTGTAAGGAACATTAAAAATTAAACATACCAGAGATGAAATCCAAGAGAGATTATATGTATTTGCAGGAAAACTGGAGTAGGATATTTTATTTAATAGGATGGTATACATCTGAAAGTACATGTCTGTGTGTGTGGGTATATTTACGTTTGAGACAAAGAGCTCTCAGCTCCTGTGCTATTGGCAGGGTTCAGGAGGCCAGAGGGTTCGAGGGGGAGGGTTGAAGCGCTGCAGGGCGACCAGCTGGGTCCCTACACTAGATGAGCTCTGTCGGGAGCTGTAACTAGACTACACACACACACACACACACACACACACACACACACACACACACACACACACACACACACCATTGGCTTCAGTGCTCTAACTGCTGCTGCGGCTACTGAGGACAACCATATATGGCCCTGGGATTCCCATGGAAAGAGACCAGGATTGTGGAAGAGGGGGGAAAAAGGCTTGCAAGATTGTAACTGTATGCATCGCCTGGATTTTTGCACAGAAGTCGAAACAATAGCCTTACTTGAGAGCCAAGTTTGTTTCCACGTCAGGGGTCCAAAGGCACAAGGGGGCAATGGGAGAAGAGAGGCAGAGGTCAGACTGCCATGGAGAGATGCAACCTCTGTTGATATTTCCATATAATAGAGCCCTTATGTGGATGCTTCTGTACAGATGGCTCAGTAAGCAGTCACTGACAGTTGACTGAAGAGACATTGATCCACAGTACACCCCTTCCATGTAATGGCACTTTGTCACCCCTCACACCAACAAGAGGTTAAATGGAAAGGGCAAAATCTGCCTGTAGGGATTTTATCAATTTATATATATATATATATGGCTCACCAGAGTAACAATGCATATGGAATGGCTACAACGCCATCAGACAGAGAAGACGACTAAATTCACACAAGTGGCTCAAAATAAGCTCAATATAGTGAAATCTTGTGTGTGTTCTGTGTCTGTTTTGTTTACTGTAGATGACAGTATGGAGTCATTTTTCACCTATCATGCAGGCCTACAAAAAGGTAAACTGAAGTCCAGAACATGACTTTCACAAGGGGCAAAGTCCATCTAGAAGCAAGTCTCACACCTCAGCAACCACCTTGAAACAGATCTGGGCAGTTATTTTTAAGCCCATATTAAAATCAACAGGTAATTCAATGATCACTTGCATAATAACTACATGTATAGTCTCTCCAATTAAATCCGATCTAAAGAGGTTGTATGTTTACTACAAAATATTGTGGCTATTTAAACAGGTGACTCCAGAGTGTCATCACGAATGGCGTCTCTGCTTTTCCCACAAGAGCACTGAGCAAAAGTCATGTATCCAAGCCAGGAAAAAGAAAGGAGAGTCCACATAACTTTTTATGAAATTGAGTAGAGAGATACACCTGCCACTGCAAAGCTGAAACTCTACTGGACCTCTACTGTGCCTATGCATCAGTGCAACAAAACAATTGGCTAATTTGTTTCCATTTTGGCTGTTTTGAGAAATTGATTTCTATTCCAGTTTCTTTGACTGCCATGTCTTCTCCTTACATAATCTCTGCTAGAAGTGAGTCTGAAATAGCAAACTGAGTGATACCCAGATCCAAAGTAGACCCCTCAGTAATCCATAAAGAAAAAATAAAATATGAGAGCCTGAACCTGGTGGTGTATACAGCAGTATACATGTGTGCACATGTGTCTGTTAAAGGCTGGTGTCAGTGATAAAAGCACAGGGAGTGGAAGGAGCAAGCTCACTAGTGGAGCCTCAAAGAGGAAATGAGAAAAATAAACAGCCACTTCCTGTTCCTCTCTGGTCTGAAATCTCCAATACACAGATCCCTCCAGCCATCACCAGCTCTATGAGGACAGACATTTTTACTGTCTTTCAAACAACACAAATGCTAATTTGATTTTAAACTTAGCCAAATCGATGATTAGTAATTAATGAGTAGCTTCCTTAAACACGCACCACATGCAGAGAATCCCTCAGAGATAAATCATGTGTGACACTGTCACTTAATACAGAAAAAGAAAAAATTAACCACTACCATGTGAGTATTTAGTTAACAAATTTTTTAATTAAAAAAAAAAAATGCATAGGTCTTTTACCATCAAAATATATGAAAATGCCCAGGATCTTGATATTGAGGATCATAACTTGACTAGGTTTTAGTGCCAAAGCATAGTAATTTGTTGGTTCTCTATACAGCAGCTTGAGTGGTTTTGGGTCATTAATTATTCATTTTACAGTCTATTAACATCACAGCTTGATTGGACTCAGTGACCTCACATTTATGCTCCATAAAACAGCAAAATAAAATTGAGTTTGACGACACTAATTAACTTTCATCAGGTCTTATTTTGCAAATTGGACTTTTTGTTACAATAGTGCGACTTTTGTGACTTTGAAGTATCACTAGCACTTGCCATCTGCCATCAAGTAAAATTAGTTCTAATCAAATGCTTTAATAAAAAGTGTGTAAAATGAGGAAGTTCAATTTCATCCTTCTAGACATTTACTTTTTTGCATCCGTAAAGATCCACTAATTTTTATTTACTAGGCAGGTTATCAGTTCTTGTTTGCTCACTGAGGAACAAAACATGAACATGAAAGAGATACACAAAAAGAAAGCATGAGCTCTGAGCATACACAGAGGCCATACTTATGTAAGTCTCTTTGAATCACAAGCCAAAGTACTTCGACTGTCAAGGTCCAGGCCCAGGCCCATTTACTGACGTTGCCATTTAGCTGCAGGAAAAGTATGGCTTGCATGAGCTTATGAGAACGCTAATGGCGCGGCACAGCAATCAGAACGTTCATTCAATCTCTTGGCCACTCTTGAATCAGCACTAAGACAATTGTATGAACAATATTGTATTAGGGAGCTTTCTGGTAAGTTGTTTCCAGTATCCAGTGATTCCCAAAGCCTGGGTTCTCGAGAGGTTGTAAAGGTACTGCAGATGCGCTGCAAGAAGACATTTAAAAATAAATAAATATTTATAGAGCTTTAGTTTGAAATTTCTTGTAATTTGGTTCAAAATTTATCATTAAATACGTGCAAAAATGAAAACAGAATTAGTAAGACAAAATTTAGATCAATGTAATGGACAAAGTTTAACACTGTCGGGTCAACTCAAGCATTTATTTAATAGATAATTGAAACCATTAATCACATTAACCAATAATCAAACTTTTTTTTATTGCAGCTGAACTAATGCATACATAATACTGCTGTCACATGATGTTAGATTAGTCTGCTGAGTGTGGGTTAATGTCCACACCTGTGCAGAAGGTAGTTGTTCCAGTCGAGTGGTTATATGCCAGTTTACTCTGACACAACTGACATACAAATATTTTCCTGACTGAGCTGCAGAAGAAGCACGCTGGTTTGTCCAGCTGCAATCTGTCTTTCCTTACAACATGTCTGTTGACAATTTACTATCACCGAACGGGGAAGGTTGCTGCTTTCTGGATGCTTAACATCTGGTGTCATACATTAATAAAATATGAATAATCACTTAACAGTGTAGCATTTGTGGTGCAGACAAGTGAAGGCAGCAACATTTTGGACTATTTAGTGGGGATGAAGTAGTTATAATACGCTGGAAGACAGAAACAATCATTAGGCGCATAAAGGCGCATGGATATTATGTCAAAGTCAGGTTAAATACAATGGGCCAATGACCCCTTTCTCTGACGTCAGCTGAAGATGCAGCCATTTTGAGAGCAAATCGAAAAGCACGTGACCCTCACCCGTACAGACAAGCAAACGGACATGCAGCCTCCGCCTTAATCGCACTCACTGTTGTGTAGAGCAGTGAGGAATTCACGGTGTCTGGGCTCCAGGTGTTTTCACTTCAAAGAACAGCTCATGAAAAACACTCAGCATGAGATGTGTGCCTGCCGCCAAGCAAACAGCGGGATCGCTTCGAGAAGACCGGGCTCAAGCAGAAGACAGGCACTATGTGCCACAGGGTGGGAAAAAAAACAAGCTGAAGTCATCCTACAAACATTTCACAGGAGCTCAATACTACTGCACAGCTTGAAAAAGTGGGGAGCAGAGCAGAAAAGCAAGTGGCCGTCATTGATCTGTCAAAAGCATCTGACGAAATCCTTTACTAGTTCTGCAGCTGAGCTGGCTCCTATCCAATTTCATCATCAAACCTCCTCAGGCCTTTGACATGATGCAGATGAAAGAGGTGCATGTCTAATTTTAGGAGTGATAAATAACCATCAAAGAAAAAGCGCAGCTAGCTGACCTCATCAAAAACTACTTACGAGAAGGGGGCTGGTAAAAATCAGCAGCCTTTGAGCTTGAAAATCAGTGTCTCACTTTCCTACATTCTTAGAGAGACATTGTGCACAGCTGTCAGCCATAGCGATAATCACAACTGGCTAAGACCTAGTGTGACATAAGATGTTTTGGTTGACACTGAAATGCACTTTTGGGCATAATGGTCGCCGAGCACTGCCCCATAAGCAACTAGGCTTGATCCTAGTTGGTTCAAGCCTAGTGTGCTATGGGGCATGCTGGCAACCAGTGTGCTCCAAAAGTGCATTTCATGTCAAACAAAACATCTTATGTCACACTTAAGTTTTTAGCCAGTTGTAATTATCGCATTGCTGAAAGCTGGCGGTACTGCTCTCTAAGAATGTAGGAAAATGAGACACTGATTTCAAACCAAAGGCTGCTATTTTTACCAGCCCCCTTCTTCTAAGTGTTTTTGATGAGGTCAGTGCTGCACTTTCTTTGATGGTTATTTATCACTCCTAAAATTAGACTGCACCTCTTTCACTGCATCATGTAAAGGCCTGAGAGGTTGATGATAAATAAAATGCAAGCTCAGCTGCAGAACTAGTAAAGGATTTCGTCAGATGCTTTAACAGATTAATGACGACCACTTGCTTTTCTGTCTGCCCCCACTTTTTCAAGCTGTGCATAGTATTGAGCTCCTGTGAAATGTTTGTAGGATGACTTCAGCTTGTTTTTTTTCCCACCCTGTGGCACATAGTGCCTGTCTTCTACTTAAGCCCGGTCTTCTTGAAGCGATCCCGCTGTTTGCTTGGCGGCAGGCACACATCTCATGCTGAGTGTTTTTTATGAGCTGTTTTTGAAGTGAAAACACCTGGACCCAGACACCGTGAATTCCTCATTGTCTTACAGAACAGCGAGTACAATTAAGGCAGAGGCTGCATGTCCGTTTGTTGTCTGTAAGGGTGAGGTTACATTCTTTTCATTTACTCTCAAAATGGCTGCATCTTCAGCTGACGAAGAGAAAAGGGTGATTGGCCCATTGTATTTAACCTGACTTTGACATAATATCCATGCGCCTTTATGCGCCTAATGATTGTTGCTGCTTCCACGTATTATAAAACATACTTCATCCCCACTAAATAGTCCAAAATGTTGCTGCCTTCACTTGTCTGCACCACAAATGCTACACTGTTAAGTGATTATTCATATTTTATTAATGTATGACACCAGATGTTAAGCATCCAGAAAGCAGCAATCCTCCCCGTTCGGTGATAAGTAAATCGTCAACAGACATGTTGTAAGGAAAGACAGATTGCAGCTGGACAAACCAGCGTGCTTCTTTGCAGCTCAGTCAGGAAAATATTTGTATGTGCAGTTGTGTCAGAGTAAACTGGCATATAACCACTCGACTGGAACAACTACCTTCTGCACAGGTGTGGACATTAACCCACACTCAGCAGACTAATCTAGACATCATGTGACAGCAGTATTATGTATGCATTAGTTCAGCTGCAATAAAAAAAAGTTTGATTATTGGTTAATGTGATTAATGGTTTCAATTATCTATTAAATAAATGCTTGAGTTGACCCGACAGTGTTAAACTTTGTCCATTACATTGATCTAAATTTTGTCTTACTAATTCTGTTTTCATTTTTGCACGTATTTAATGATAAATTTTGAACCAAATTACAAGAAATTTCAAACTAAAGCTCTATAAATATTTATTTATTTTTAAATGTCTTCTTGCAGCGCATCTGCAGTACCTTTACAACCTCTCGAGAACCCAGGCTTTGGGAATCACTGGATACTGGAAACAACTTACCAGAAAGCTCCCTAATACAATATTGTTCATACAATTGTCTTAGTGCTGATTCAAGAGTGGCCAAGAGATTGAATGAACGTTCTGATTGCTGTGCCGCGCCATTAGCGTTCTCATAAGCTCATGCAAGCCACACTTTTCCTGCAGCTAAATGGCAACGTCAGTAAATGGGCCTGGGCCTGGACCTTGACAGTCGAAGTACTTTGGCTTGTGATTCAAAGAGACATTACATAAGTATGGCCTCTGTGTATGCTCAGAGCTCATGCTTTCTTTTTGTGTATCTCTTTCATGTTCATGTTTTGTTCCTCAGTGAGCAAAACAAGAACTGATAACCTGCCTAGTAAATAAAAATTAGTGGATCTTTACGGATGCAAAAAAGTAAATGTCTAGAAGGATGAAATTGAACTTCCTCATTTTACACACTTTTTATTAAAGCATTTGATTAGAACTAATTTTACTTGATGGCAGATGGCAAGTGCTAGTGATACTTCAAAGTCACAAAAGTCGCACTATTGTAACAAAAAGTCCAATTTGCAAAATAAGACCTGATGAAAGTTAATTAGTGTCGTCAAACTCAATTTTATTTTGCTGTTTTATGGAGCATAAATGTGAGGTCACCTGAGTCCAATCAAGCTGTGATGTTAATAGACTGTAAAATGAATAATTAATGACCCAAAACCACTCAAGCTGCTGTATAGAGAACCAACAAATTACTATGCTTTGGCACTAAAACCTAGTCAAGTTATGATCCTCAATATCAAGATCCTGGGCATTTTCATATATTTTGATGGTAAAAGACCTATGCATTTTTTTTTTTTTTAATTAAAAAATTTGTTAACTAAATACTCACATGGTAGTGGTTAATTTTTTCTTTTTCTGTATTAAGTGACAGTGTCACACATGATTTATCTCTGAGGGATTCTCTGCATGTGGTGCGTGTTTAAGGAAGCTACTCATTAATTACTAATCATCGATTTGGCTAAGTTTAAAATCAAATTAGCATTTGTGTTGTTTGAAAGACAGTAAAAATGTCTGTCCTCATAGAGCTGGTGATGGCTGGAGGGATCTGTGTATTGGAGATTTCAGACCAGAGAGGAACAGGAAGTGGCTGTTTATTTTTCTCATTTCCTCTTTGAGGCTCCACTAGTGAGCTTGCTCCTTCCACTCCCTGTGCTTTTATCACTGACACCAGCCTTTAACAGACACATGTGCACACATGTATACTGCTGTATACACCACCAGGTTCAGGCTCTCATATTTTATTTTTTCTTTATGGATTACTGAGGGGTCTACTTTGGATCTGGGTATCACTCAGTTTGCTATTTCAGACTCACTTCTAGCAGAGATTATGTAAGGAGAAGACATGGCAGTCAAAGAAACTGGAATAGAAATCAATTTCTCAAAACAGCCAAAATGGAAACAAATTAGCCAATTGTTTTGTTGCACTGATGCATAGGCACAGTAGAGGTCCAGTAGAGTTTCAGCTTTGCAGTGGCAGGTGTATCTCTCTACTCAATTTCATAAAAAGTTATGTGGACTCTCCTTTCTTTTTCCTGGCTTGGATACATGACTTTTGCTCAGTGCTCTTGTGGGAAAAGCAGAGACGCCATTCGTGATGACACTCTGGAGTCACCTGTTTAAATAGCCACAATATTTTGTAGTAAACATACAACCTCTTTAGATCGGATTTAATTGGAGAGACTATACACTGTAGTTATTATGCAAGTGATCATTGAATTACCTGTTGATTTTAATATGGGCTTAAAAATAACTGCCCAGATCTGTTTCAAGGTGGTTGCTGAGGTGTGAGACTTGCTTCTAGATGGACTTTGCCCCTTGTGAAAGTCATGTTCTGGACTTCAGTTTACCTTTTTGTAGGCCTGCATGATAGGTGAAAAATGACTCCATACTGTCATCTACAGTAAACAAAACAGACACAGAACACACACAAGATTTCACTATATTGAGCTTATTTTGAGCCACTTGTGTGAATTTAGTCGTCTTCTCTGTCTGATGGCGTTGTAGCCATTCCATATGCATTGTTACTCTGGTGAGCCATATATATATATATATAAATTGATAAAATCCCTACAGGCAGATTTTGCCCTTTCCATTTAACCTCTTGTTGGTGTGAGGGGTGACAAAGTGCCATTACATGGAAGGGGTGTACTGTGGATCGAATGTCTCTTCAGTCAACTGTCAGTGACTGCTTACTGAGCCATCTGTACAGAAGCATCCACATAAGGGCTCTATTATATGGAAATATCAACAGAGGTTGCATCTCTCCATGGCAGTCTGACCTCTGCCTCTCTTCTCCCATTGCCCCCTTGTGCCTTTGGACCCCTGACGTGGAAACAAACTTGGCTCTCAAGTAAGGCTATTGTTTCGACTTCTGTGCAAAAATCCAGGCGATGCATACAGTTACAATCTTGCAAGCCTTTTTCCCCTCCTCCACAATCCTGGTCTCTTTCCATGGGAATCCCAGGGCCATATATGGTTGTCCTCAGTAGCCGCAGCAGCAGTTAGAGCACTGAAGCCAATGGTGTGTGTGTGTGTGTGTGTGTGTGTGTGTGTGTGTGTGTGTGTGTGTGTGTGTGTGTGTAGTCTAGTTACAGCTCCCAGACAGAGCTCATCTAGTGTAGGGACCCAGCTGGTCGCCCTGCAGCGCTTCAACCCTCCCCCTCGAACCCTCTGGCCTCCTGAACCCTGCCAATAGCACAGGAGCTGAGAGCTCTTTGTCTCAAACGTAAATATACCCACACACACAGACATGTACTTTCAGATGTATACCATCCTATTAAATAAAATATCCTACTCCAGTTTTCCTGCAAATACATATAATCTCTCTTGGATTTCATCTCTGGTATGTTTAATTTTTAATGTTCCTTACAACTCTTTGTCTGGGTTGGTGTGTGTGTGTGTGTGTGTGTGTCTGTCTGTCTCTCACACACACAAACATGCAAATGCAGACACATAGGGCTCTCATACTTACATGCGGGCGGTAAGAAGGAATTCCTTTTGTGGAAGTGGCTGTGCGCCTCTGAGCCAGTGACGTAGCCCGTGAGGAGTGGCCAGAGCGCTGATGCCTGAAGCCTCAAGGCTAGGAGTATTACTTATCTGGGAATTTCTCCACTGGTATGTTAGTCCAGGGCCTTGGTGCTTACTGGCTAGGTGGTAGAAGGAGAGGTTGTACTATCTCAAGGGGGAGGGAGAGAAGTAAAGTAAGGAAGGCCAGCTCTGATTTCCAGTCCCATACTGTTGCTTTATGAAGGAGAAAGCTGAGCTTTCCCTATGAGCTTTTTAAAAAAAAAAGATGTTTTTAAGCTTTTATTGTTGATGCCCTTAACACCAATTCCACAAGCCATCAGGCCTCTTTTCCTCCTGATTTTTGTGCATGCAGAGCTAGATAATGCCAAGGCTTTTCTGTGTCAGACACTGGAGTCAGTTTCTGCTGTCATCCCATCTCAGCACTGAACTAGAGTAGTTTTACATCATCCAAGATGAAAAATGTCCTGACTGAAGGCGTTGGATTACTGGAACGTATTGCTTAAGAATGAGCTAATAGCGTTATTTTTGAGTGTTGATTGTTTTCTTGTAGTGAGTGGTGGTGGTGGTGTCACCTCTCTT
>JAMQGT020010979.1:0-25958 GCA_024447675.2 Pterophyllum scalare
TCAGGGAGCTTGGGAAAAGCCTTGTGTCCCCCTAGTCCAGCTGGAGGAGGTGGTCAGGGCTTAGACTGCTGTCCCCATGACCTGGACCTGGATAAGTGGTAGAAGATGGATGGATGGACATGATTCTACCAAAAAGATATTCCCTCATCTGGTGTTTCAATGTTGGTGGTTGAAAGAGCTCTCTAATGCATGCACCTAAAACCCTCCTATAAGTATTTGTTGTGATCTGGTGGCTGTAAAAGCCAAAACATATTATTCCCTTCATTTTAAGTAATTTTAGTTTTGAGAATCTCCTATTTTCAAAAAGGAGTAAACACATTTAGACTATCACTTCAATGATATGTGGGGTGTCAAGATAGAAAGAAGCTTGCTTCCCAGATGTCTGTTTTAAGAAATACAACCATTTTTTACCAGAATAATAAAATCTTTTTCAACTGACTCATCTGAACAGCTTCCATATGTTTTTCCTCTTTTTCTTTATACCTTTGTGCCATTGTGGGTTTGTTCTTTCAGATGCCCCAGCATTAAACTTTATATGTTCACTGGTGAGTTTTAAGCTAACATTATGCTGCTACTGCTAATTTACAACACAATATCATGCAATAAAACATGAGTAACTTTATTTTTAGAAAAACTTTGTTCCATTGGTCTCTATTTTTATTTTGTGAAAATGTGGAATACTGGGAGAGGTCATTTTGTAGGAAATTTGTAAATGCTCTGAGACTAATTTCCAGTACTATGGCATGCTTTATTACCACACTACGTCCAGTTCAAACACTTAGCTTGGAATTAGAAGAATATGTCAACATCAGAGATGCTGACAGTTTGATGGACCAGTCAGGCAGATACAGATGGACAGTTAGACAGATGGACAAAGCAGCAGAAAGGCACACAGGCAAGCTGACAGGCTGGTTGGTTGGTTGACTGTAAAGACCAGCTGGCTGGAATCACTGAGTGGCTGTCTGATTACATAAGCTGGTTGACTGGGTGAACAGTTGACTGACTGGATAAACAGTCAGATATTCTAAAAGCAGCTCACTTATTTTCATATAAATGTCAAACAGCCGTGGGATCAGTGTGTTTGCCTGATTGAGAAAGAGAGAGACAGAGAGAGAGCTGGACAGGGATATGGAATCATGTTGGCCCATCAGTGCAATGACAGCTAGACAATTACTGCTCATTACTTGACTGACTAACAATCTTGTGTGTACGTGTGTGTGCGCACACATGTGAGTTCTCATCTGTCTCCTGGTCAGTCCTCCATTTAAGAACACAAATCACAGCTCCATTTTATTCTCAGTGACAGATGGACAGAGAAAGGGAATTATTGCTTGTGTTTGAGCTCATTCAACACAATACAGTTTGCCTAAAGTTTACATTTTGAACTGTTTGTGATGATTTGCTTAAATTTGTAAGCACCAAATTTTGAAATATGCCATATAATGTTGTTTTAATCAATTCTCCGGGTTATTAATCAACTGTTTTAGTTAAATATAGATCAAGGTTGATGCCAGAGCTTGCTCCAAGCCCTTTGCAAACCTTCGCTGTTTTCATCCACAGTCATTCCCAAATGTATCCAGTACCTATTTAATCAGTATGGATATATCTCCTCTCTAAATCTTTGACCCGGGGCAAAAATTAACCTTGGTCCAGAACTGAAATGTCCTTGAGAGTTCATATGCCCATGAAATTAAAAATTCAGGAGCAAAGCATGCTCCTGATAATTAGTTATAGCCATTTCACTTTGTTCACATCTTATTTGTTGAGTGGTGAAATATTAATGTGAGAATGCAAGTGCTGTCCCCTGTGGGCCACCAAGATGATTTATTGTAGACTGTGGACAGGCAATTCTCTTTCTGGTTCAGAAAAATAGAAAATGCATAGAAAATGCAGCGCACAGGTCATAAAAGTAGACAATTTCACACAACCAACAAAAGAGAAATCGGACGGAAAGTGCATTGGTTGACACTGGATTTGCTTACTTACTGTGCCAACAATTATATCAGTATGCCAATGGATGAAAAGAACTTAGTGGGCTTATATGTATAATTTAATGAATTTATAAAACAGTAAGCACAAGTAAATGCAGTTGCAATAAAAAAAAACCCCGATAAGTCATCAGAGATTTATATACAACAACGAATGCTAATTATAGATCATTATGCTTTCCTAAATTTACTTGCAGTAATGGCACCATTACATTAACATACAGCAGCCTCTACTGGTTTAAAATAGTGCAGAACACTTAATTAACGTAGCCACAGGGACCTGAATCCTTAGTCACAAGAAACACAGCAAATCCCAGATAAACCAGCAATTTAATAAGAGGTTCAATGCACAGACATGAACAAAGACTGTAGGTGCCAGACTACTGTGGTAAAGTCTTTCTTCTTTTTTTTTAACCTATAAGAAGAAAAACTTTTTTCTTCCTCTCCACTTACTCACTTCTTTTCTTATTACCCCCTCCTGTCCCTTTCAGTATTGTCTTCCCTCCATTTTCTCTGTTTCCTCGCTTCCTTCCATCTCTCTGCTGGGTTGTTGCTTTCTGTATGCTCCCTTCATCTCTTCTTGTCTGTCCTTTGTGTCCTTGCTCTGAGGCCAGAGAATTAAAATTATTCATTTTCACTGTTCTCTCTTTTCACTGTCCTCTCTGTTGTTCAGTAGTTTAAATGAATTACTGTTTTACTGTCTTTTTTTGTTTTGCCCATCCACCTTTTTCCCTTTTTCTCCAAACCGTATTTTTTGAGTGTCTACATTTTTTCACTTTGTCACTTTTATTTGCTACTTTGTTGTGTGCCATCCCAAAAAAATGAATTGTATAAAATGGATACAGAACCCAGACCCATTGTTGTCCCTGCTTTGATTACATTAGTTAGAGTCCTGTTCCAATGTCTGTCTTTATTTTCCTGTTATTTCTCTGTTTTTTCTTGCCTTTTGTTAAAGTTCTGTATTACATACTTTCTATGCATTGTGAAGAAAGGTAACGTGAAAACAAATCAGTACAGTAACACTGCACTCCAGTGGTTGTGCAAAATTCCAAATTTCCCACTGTGCTTGCACAGTAGCAAAATTATTATATATATGAAATTAGATATTGGCTCAATCAAGCAATAACAGAAAAACACTGAAAATGATATAACACACTAGCCTCCAGTTCAGCCATTGATGAAGTATGTCAGAAATCCTCTTTTACACACACACACACACAAAATTGTAAGGGGGTACCAAGCTGTATGTGCATCTTGAAACCTATTACACTGAATGATGAATATTACTCAAACTACCCATCATCAACAGTTTTGAAAGAAAAGCTAAGGCTTCGATATGGGAAGGCTTGGGAAATGTTATTCATTGCATTTATAAATGCATAAAATTAATAAAGATATGTAAAAAAAACAAAAAAAAACAAGAGAGAGGCTAAGGCTACAGACAGAATACAAAATACTATCCACAGAAAACACAAAATTTTCACTCATGTTATTTATCAGATGATTTCCCAAGTTTACCCAATGCTCCGATTACCCCCCCCCAAAAAAACCCCAAGATAAAACAGGTGAAACCGTAAAAACATATCAAAATTCAAATGGTACAAATTTAGGGTGGCAAATACCAGCGTTAGCTTTAGTTATACTGATGCACATAAATAGTTAACATCGAATAAATTGCCTGCTGTACTTAAGCACAAGGCAACTTATGCTCACTCACATTAGCCTCTTGCAACCAAAGAAGATGCACTAGCTGTCAACAGCATGTGGAGATGAAAGCTAGAGAATAAAGTAGTTGGTTTGGTTTTTTTCAGCAATAACAACAAATGATTCGTGAAACCCAGAAATCAAATCATATCAAAAAGTTTGGAGGTGAAAATCCCCATTCATTTCAGTGGATGGAATCTTCGGACCCAGAATTGACGGATTACCCGACAGAGTGTGAAAAGTAGAAAAATTCTTCTGAAATTTCTCTCTTTAACCTGCTGCTGAGTGTACAATATCCACTCTACATGCATCATTTTATAACCATATTGAAGGGAAATTCTTAGTCTTTCAAATGATTTTATTTCTCAAAGCCGACAGATTTACACGTTATTATCTGTAGGCCTTTGAGTGAGAGAAGTGCCATTTAACTGCCCCATAGAGATCAATTATAATTTGGATTTTTTGGGAGAAAAGCAGAAACTACCTCTTTCCTTGGAACACATTTTTAATACCAGGAACACAAAAAGCACAGATTTGGAGAGCGCTCGTGATTTCTAAACCTGGTGGATACAAATTGCAGTTTTGCTTTTAGAAATCATTTCTTGAGTTTAGTGCTGAGTGAAATTTCTCACTGATTTCACTGTAGTTACACAGAATGCCATCACTATGGTAACTAATAGATGCTTAACTGACAGGTGTGACGAACAACTGACAACTAAATAACTAATGACTAATGATTCATTAGAAACTGATCACTCTAATCAGCTGATTTGAGTTTCCCCTCTCTCCGATTGGTGAATATACTTTCACAGCTTGTCTCAGACAAATAGTTGAATTATAATGCCCTTCCTGAAATGGACCTGCACACATTTTCAACCTATCCAAACCAATTTATCGTTCTGTGTGTCAGTGTCTCTGGCTGTCTGTGTTTTTTGAGTATGGATACACTGTGGGAAGGACAAACACATTTTATTCAGTCATCTTAAGTCAAGATCAGGTCACACCGCAGTTTAAAGGGAAATCATCACAGCTCCAAATATGTGAGCTGCTATTCACAGTTTAAAGCTGCTCTTCTCTTTCTCACACACACACATACTGGATGGACAAAAAACAACCGTGACAGTGACAAACAGGAGTGGACTAGATTTTTGAAAATCTAGTCCTCCTGTGTTGGATTTCCAAAATCTTCAGTGCAGTGGAGAGAAAATTTCAAGGAATTGAACTGGACTATTTAAAGTCTAGCAGCAGCAACAGTCCTTCTGCAATTTCTCCAGAGACTACATAGTTTAGTTTTTCTTTGGTGCTAGCTAAAATGGCCTTGGTCACAAACCTATGTAGGAAAAACTTTCATTTCCTACATTTTGTAATTTTTCAGTGTCCGAGAAACCTGAGAGTCTGGAAAACAGACAATAGAAGCTCATGAAAGGACCTCATTTCAATGGGAACCTTTATTGTGTTAGTCTTAATGATAACATTGGCACAGACATGTACTTATATCTCCAGATTTCAGGTTTTTAGAAATATTTGCCTTCAGGTTTGCTCCATTATTTGTTTCCAGAAGCAGGATGTCTCACTGATTCAAAAATTTACTTTTTCTTTTTTTGCAGGTTGTCAGGATTCATGCTGCCGTCCCCTATAGTCAGCAGTGGATCCATATTGGCCTTGTGGTTTACCACAGACTTTGCTGTGAGTGCACAGGGTTTCAAAGCTGTATATGAAGGTAAGCAAATGTGTGATTGTGCTCATATGTATGAGTGGTCATTGTGATACACTTTTCAGAGATAAAAATAATAAAATGTAACCTACAAATTGTTGGCATGGTGCATAAAATCTATTGTGAATAATGTCAAGATTTGTACCATATACTGTACTACAGCATGTTATAAGAAAGAATGCTTGAAAGTAGCGATTGTTATAGTTACTCATCCTTTAGATTCTGTGTGTTTTTGGACTTTGATGACACTAATGGAGTTGAATGCAATGTTCCACACTTTAGGTGCTGGCTGTGTTGTTTTTGTTTGGAGGTTTTTCTATTTTATCAGTGATTAATCAAATGTCTTAGCAGTAATGACCTGGTATTTTGGATCACAAGACAGAACAGTAGAAATGTTTTATTTTATTTGTTTTTTTGTTTTGTTTTATTTTTTTGATGGACTCAGTCAGATGTGTCTGTTTGTAGCTTGAGAAATTAGGCAGGTGAATTCTCCGTTGATCAAGCACTGATAAACATCCGACACATTTCTGTAGGCTTAAGGTGAAGCTGCATGCCTTAGTTATGCTTTTTATTTATGAGAATAACTGTTCATTTTCATAGTTCTGCATGACCAAACCTGGGCCTGCAGCCCAGAGCTGTTGTTTTGGACATCAGCCCACTGGTTGAACCTACTTAAATGCCCTATGCATAATATGCTTATACATACTATATTCAAATATCCATGTTTCTTTATTGTTATTTCTACAATGCGAGTTGAATGGTCCCATCAGTTCTTGTTATAAAGTTTTGGTTTTGATGTGTGTCTTACGTGTTTGTTGTGTATACAAGACTGTCCCATGTCTGTGTGCCTACAGAGATGCAACACAAATGCTTAGCCTGACCTTTTGAAGATGCACATGCACACACAGTACACACCTAAACACATAGACATATGTTTTATGATGAGTGTGTAACAGTTCATTTATGAATCATGAACTTTGAATATCAAAGACAAACTCAAGAGATCTACGCACTAAATGCTGTGTGTGAGTGCATGTTTGTTGGACTTTCATGTTGCTCTTTGTGCGGTGTACATCCTTTTGTTTTGCAGTGTGTCCATGTGTGTGTTCCTAGATGTGTGTGCCATTCATGTGTTTGTGCATGTTGAAAGTGAATCTTTTTCTTGCCGTTCCTTTTCACATCTATGGGGACCCTTAAGTCATCAAAAATTGTGTTTTTGTGTGCTTGTGTGTAAATCAAAACAAGGCATTTATAATAAATAATATGTTGAGAAACGTGAGTAAGACAGAAGCAAAAAGACAGTGACACTGACCACAATAGTTGCAAATCATGCTAACAGTTACAAAGAAATTGAAAAATCATAAAAAGTGTGATTTGGTATGTATCTCAGAAGATGCAGATTAATCAAGAGTTTCAGAACATGTATCAGAAGAAGAAGAAAACTGAGATTTTTATGTGTTACATGTGAACAATGCAGTTATGTATAAAATAATTTCAGCCAAGTTATGTAGTTGAAAATGTAGTTCAAAGGGTATCTACTGTCAAATGGAAAACAAACAGCACAAACCATAACCTTAGGCACTTTTTATTTATAATTTGCCAAGACAAAGTCTATGTGCAAGGGAAACCACAGAAAGTGGGACCACCTAAAATATTATGATTTTGAATTGAAAGGTTGGTGTGAAAATGATATTGGCAGTTTACATCTTCTGATTGACATGTTCAAAAATTGACTTCCCTCTGCTCTTTAACTGTTAACTTGTGCTATGTAAACAGCATATACACAGACTAAGTTGTCAATGTAAAAAAAAAAAAGGCAATGTGGATATTATTCTAAATAACTGTTTGCAGGATTTGTAACAGAGACAGGAAATTGAATGCATAACCATTTTGTATATATTTTCACTCCTGGGGACTGCATTGTCCTGTTGGCTGGGGGGTGGGGGTGGGGGTGGGGGGCTGTGTAATCACACTGAAGCTGTCACACTGACTGAGAGGAATGGCCTTCTTGATCTGAACCCAAGTAGTGATTTGGTATTTGACTTCTGAGCTAATCTTGGTTTAGCCATAGCAAACACCATGTTCGAGCATAATGATGATAAGTACACTTGGCACCGGGACACTCTAGGTTGTAGCTGCATCGTCAGATCTATGGCTGTATGTCTTGGACACTTGGATGAAGAGAGGAATTGAGCTGTCAACTTATCACCACTTGATGGTGATTTGGATCAGGTAGTTGTGGCGGCTGCAGGACAGGCCTGGGATGCCCAAACATGTAGTAAGGGTGCTTTGTGAGTGTCTGGCAAAGGCATCAGCGGCATTCTGAAGAAGGCTGAGAACATTAAGTCTGAGTGGATAATGTTTCTCACTTCCTTTGCTGCAACAGCTGCAAAGGACATGCCCGTCATGGCAACAATGCCAGGACGAAATGGTGGACACTAGAGGTGAAGAGGGTGGAAGCAGTTTTCTGCCCACACTGTGTGGATGGTGTTCTCGTGACTGAGGATTTAATCAGGCCATGAAAAGGTTACTCAGTAGGGTTACAGATCTCTTCGGTCTGAGTGACATGCCTTCCATAGAGGAGGCAGAGTCTGTGGACGAGGGGATGACTCGGTCATCACTTTGTCTGAGGTCACTGAAATGGTTAAAAAAAAAAATCATCCCTGTGGCTGTACCTTGGAGAGGGTGAGATGCACCTGATTCCCTTAAGGATGTTGTGGGGCTAACCTGGATGACACTACTTCTGCAACATTGTCTGCAACATGGGGACAGTGCCCTTGGATTCATGAAATTATCTGTTCTTAAAAATCAAAACTAGACAACCCTCTGGAAATCCATCACTGTCTTATATCAAATTATTTTATTATTTTACATCTTATTAGTTAATTTTTTTTTTTTTTTTGCATTTGTTTAGGTAAACTGAATCACACTAGAACAGAGTCAATGTTTTTCTATTGCTGTTAACAACCAGTCTCTGCCTGTATATATCCCTGTCTCTGCTCACATAGACAGTTCAGTTAACAAATCTTCTCTCAGTTCTATCCTTTTATTAAAGGAGACCAAATTGAACTATAAGAGTGAGCACACAGCTTACTGATAAGACTCAAGTCACCTAAGAGAGGGATAGATAGAGCAAGAGGAGAATGGGGGTGGGTGGTGTGGGGTGGGGTGGGGGATGCGTGGTGTCAAATAAAGCTATAAGTGGTGAAAAGCAAGCCTTCGTGATAAAAAGCAGGTTTGCATACCAACTCTGCATGGCAAGATAATCATCAATTAATTTCCCCTGAAGCAGAGGGAGAGAAAGAGGGAAAGTAACATGCAGAGGAAGATGTTAAAAACAGAATGTGAAAGAAGAGGTGTAGAGATAGATGACTAGGACGATGAGCGGAGAGCGGATAAACAGAAGGGTGATATTCATTTTTTGTCTATATATCTCATTTGTTGACTTCACGACACAACATAATATCAGAGGACCAACATCCAAAATGAGATCACGATCATTGTCACTTTAAAAAAAAAAAGTCATGATGGGAGGAAGGAAAAAATGAAAAGAAGGGCTTTACTCGTCTTTTATTAACAGTTATGATGCTATGATGGAGTTTGGGGGGGTCCTGAATTTAGAATTTTTGTCACATACAATTCTCCCCTCTCCCTTGCCATCATCTCCATCTGTTTCCCCTAGAAAATAGCAGTCATAAAATCATTTGAAATATTTATGTGTTCTTACAGCAGCTTCATCAGGAGTTAGACCTGTAGCCTTAGCTATGGAAACACTGTAGATTAAGCTTTGGGTTATGTCCAACAGAACTGTCTTTCACACCTTTGACAATTTTTTTTTATTAAAAATTTTCCTCTGTGCATATTTCTGCTCGAACTGGGTGCAAAATGATGAAAGTTAGAACTACTTAAACTTTTAGTAAAATGCTGCTTTGCCTCAAATACGTTTGCAATTGTCACTTTGCAACAAGCACTACCAGCTAACTGTAACAAGAAACCCAGTGGATACAAGGCCTTCCTTTTGTGTTCTCAAAGTGAATGAACTGTTTGTCCTTGTTTTCTGTTATCAGTGTACGTAGCTGAGGTGCTTGTTACTGACCCATATGATATGCTGATCTATTTCTTTTATTTAAAAGCAGTATAATAGAAATTCAAAAGAATGATAGATTTTTATTTTCTTATAAAATTTCACAAATATAAACAATTTAGCACATCCTCATTGCAATGGTGCTCTCCAGTGGCAGCAGGATAATGCAATGCAGTGCACTGCAAAAACTGCTCCGGAAAAGCCCAAGGCATTGACCTATCCTCTAAACAACTCTCATTCCAATTCAATCAATGATTTGCAACAAGCCTGATTCCACAGATGCCCCACCTCACATTCCACAGGACCAAAATAAGAACGACACAAAAAAAATGCTTATTTTCCTGTACATTTGTATCTTGCCCCAAAAAGGTTATTTAGCCATTAAGAGAAAACAGAAAAACCCTCTTCAGAGTCTTAACCTCACACATCCGCTTTACACTAGCACACAGAGGCATGCACACACAAAGAGGCCGTGTGTACTTTTTTAAAAAATCTCTATGCTAGGGCTAGCTGCAGCCTCCTGTTGAGGGAGTTCAGTGAAGAGAAAAAAAACTGACCTATAAACTGTTAAAAAGGGCTTTGCACATTAAACACATGTGCGCACACACACACACACACACACACACACACACACACACACACACACACACACTCTCTCTCTCTCTCAACATACACATTCCTGACTGTTGGGCATAGGCATGACTCTGGAAAAGCAAAAGAGAGATTCAAGGCAAGAATGTGTGAATACAGATTAAGGAAGTAAGAGAGGACTGTCTGCTTGTTTGTGTGTGTGTGTGTGTGTGTGTGTGTGTGTGTGTGTGTGTGCGTGTATACATGTTCAGGCACATGTGCTACTGGTCATGGGTGCTTTTGTTGTTGCTGTGGCAATATCCACCGTGTCATTATCTGTATGTTATTACGGAGTATTACTTTTACACTGCATTACGACATGTAATGTGTGTGTACCCATGCCTGAATGTGTGTGTATCTGTAAAATTGCAGGAAGTTCATCCCCCTTGGTGTTGGCATTTCCACACTCTCTCTCAGTTTTTCTCTCTCTTTCTTTCGCTCTCTCTCTCTGTCAGTCTGTGGTGTAGACTGGTGTAGAATCCATTAGGAACACTTCTAGGAGCTTCCAAATCTTGCTGACTTGATGCAAGGCTTTGCACAGACTGTGGCAAGAGCCCTGTAGCCACCATCTACTGGACGAGATGCAAAAAGATCGCAGCCTCCTGCTCAGGGATTTTGGGTCCTTACTCATGATGTTACACATAAGAAAGATTTATTCATCTAGAGTTTTTTCCGATGCCGCTAGCCAGATAGTTTTCATAGTGGAGCCTTTATTTCACAGAGTTTCGCCTTACTAAATCTCAGAGGGTTGCAAATAGCCATTGCAGAAAATTGCACTATTGTAGAAGGAGTTGTGGCATAATATGAATACAAAATACGTTGTGTTGGCAGACAAAAATATTATTTAGAGGACTGGGCTTCAAATCTAAGCTTTATGGATAGTAGTTTAAAATGAAGGCGTATGAACCGCTATGTTTATCTTAAATATGTCTTGTTCAGCCTTACAGTAATTCTACCTTATATACTTATATACTTATTTATTATTTATT
This sequence comes from Pterophyllum scalare, assembly GCA_024447675.2. Lineage (NCBI taxonomy): Eukaryota > Metazoa > Chordata > Actinopteri > Cichliformes > Cichlidae > Pterophyllum > Pterophyllum scalare. Next base: position 11,110 of record JAMQGT020010979.1, read on the forward strand.
CACTCGCACTGTTTATCTCAATAACTAAAAAGTTTCTGTTAATTAGGTATTTAGTTATTTGTTTTTCTGGTTATTACTGTCCTTGGAATCATTTGTCCTTTTAACATCCTGCTGTCTGCATTAAAGATAGTAACACTGGAAATGTACTGGACAAAAAAATGCTGGGCTTCATGATATTTAACTGATTTATTAATTTTACCACATTTCCCCCAGCTATTATTGCAGTCAGGGGAGGTATGCCTCTATAGAGACATTAGAAAGAGAAATCAATCATTACAGATGCCATTAATAAGTTCAAATAGTATATTATTTTATTGAACGGACTTCCTGTGGCAAAAATTGTGCTACAGCTTGCCAGCAAAAGCTAAAGACTTAAAACATTAACAACGTAGGTGGGCTGTTTGGGAATTTATGTGGACTGTTAAATTTCATGAAATCAAAGAGTCTCTGTTCAATGAATGGATGACTGAGGAAAAATAAGAACACAAATACATTATTGTCTTAGATAAAAAACAAAAAAGCTAAATGAATTTCTAAGACCATGCTCCATCCCATGCTGCACTTTTAAATCAATTTTCTACCTTGTCTTCTTGATAGTTTACCACCAGCACTACTGGATCCAGCTAGATCTTAAGGGATTACCACACGCACCAGTGATTCCTAAAAATATCACACATCACACTTGCCATTATGCTCCAGAGGCTGTCTGTATAATTCAATCAGCACTAATGATCAGCTACATTTCTTCTAAACACACTGTAGCTGCTGAGATCAACGGACTGTGTTCTATATTTAGCATTTATAGATTCCTGATAATAACTGTTTTCTCTAGGTCATAGAACTATTGGCAAGGACAATATAGACCAATTCAGTCTGAATAAATGTCTTAGTCTTAGTCATTCCAAGGGAACATGAATTCATTAGGTTTCCTCTTTGATTAGCTCACTAATAAAAATGAGTGAATACATACCAGCGAAATTGCATAAAATATTGGCAATGTTAAACAGAAATTATTGATATTCTTGAGACTAAATTGATGTTTATCTGAATATTGCTTCAACATACAGTAGAACATGCACATAAAGCACAGCACTTTTGCACATATACATGTAAATGAATGCAAAAATAAATGATAACATGCCTTCATATCCTAAGTGGATGGGTGCAACCAACTAAGAAAGGTTTTTCATAAAACACTACAAATGTCGCTTCCTTCCTTTCTGAATAACGTTTTGTTCTGGCGGGAAATCGGTGATTATATTATGACTGACATTTACTACATTCCTCCGTTACCAATGGATAACCAATTTTTTTCATATCGACCTGTTATCCCCAGCTTTTTTCAGTATCTGTGCACCCTTCATTGAGAATAATAGGTTTGCGAGTTTCGTCTAAGCCAATGGATTCAGCAGGGAAGCTTCTTAGAGCAAACACAGCAAATCATTAAAGGAAGGAAAGACTACTGGTGGATTTGTCAACTTGGACAGTCAGGTGCTACTACACATTTGTGTATTTGTGTGCTCTGAAGAGGTGAAGGGAGTGAAAGAGGGAGAGAGGAAAGAGAGAAGCAGTCCGATACACCATTAACCCATATTGACTGAAACACCATAGGAAGCGCTTCACTGTGGGAGTGGTTCATATAACGCTGTTGGTACTGATGCCAGCTTTAGTCTGCGACATCGATCAAAGCGGCAATGTCAACTGTCCTGCTGTGTGTGTGTATATGTGGTGTGTGCACCCATAGTGGTGTAGTGCAGGAGTGTTCGAGGGTAATATCACCGTCATCAAATCGCGGTGTCTGTCTCACACACTCTCATCACACACACACACACACACACTTACAGTGAGTGTTGTTGTTGTGTGATCAACTTACCACAACTTATTAGAGTCAATATAACATTGCTTGACCTTCGCACCCTTTATCTCAGCCTCTATGTACTGGTTTTAATTTACTTGTTATTGAGCTCTTCTTGAGCTGTTAAAAATTTCAGACCATATACACAGTGAGTTATACGTGCATTTAGATTTAAAACCTCTGCACAAAAATTCACTGCAGGTAAGTTAAGTTCAGTTCTACCTACAAAAATTGTCAACCTCAATCCCTAAACTTGTCCGTGAATTGCCAGTCTGTGCGCCTTCTGTTTTTCCATGAGGGTAGGTCTTTCAGTTCATCTCTTCAGCAGACTGCAAACCTGATGTCTAAGGCCTACAGACCTGTTTAGGTTGTTGTAGGAAAAAAAATCACTATTCCCCGACTGGTTGTGTGTGGTTGCTGGAAGTCACTGTGAAATTGTTTGATAAAGGTCACTAACCCCCCTGGTAACCACTGGCTGCTAGGGAAAAATACGCACTCCCCAACCGGTTCACGAGTAGTTGCAGGAGTTTGCTTGGTGTTGCTGGGTGAAACATCCTTGAGATTGCTTTGGTTGCTAGCAGTTTGCTACGGTTTCCTGTGTGGAAGACAACAAGTTACCTACAAACACTTGCCAGCTACTCGTAGTGAAACTCCGAAAAGTGTGACTGAAAAAGTAGTGCGTTTGTTTCAGTGGTTTCTATGAAGGCAGACATTCCTTGTTTGTGGTTTTCTCACATTTTCCAGTGTTTTTCTTTCCGGGCCAATTCAGGTTTAAAAGAGGCACAGTGATTCAGCTGGCATTGTTTTTTCATCAGTCTAGCGGCACCGCTAGTGCCATTGTAAACCAAGACATGATCCTGGGGGTTGTCCCACTTAGACCGATGTGATGGCATGCCTGCCATTAAGCACATTATTAATTAATGCAGATTATGTGAGGCTATGGATGCTTTAGTGGTCTTGATTTTCTTGCTCAGTATTCTACTAGAAAGGATATTTTCAAAGTCAAACACATACTGTGATAACATTTGACATTCAGACTGGCCAAAACACAATTTGAGCTTTGCTTATTCTATTGCTGACCTCACACTTAATGCTGGACATTAAACATTTGGGGATTTTTAAAGTATGTGATTCATCTAATAACATAAGGCCCCCCATGTGTAAAATTTCTTATCTCATGTTCCACCAGTTACAATTCAGTGAAGTTCAAATGTACTGTAATAGTCTAATGTGAATTGAGGGGCAGAGATAAAAGGTTTCTTTAGCATTTTCATATCTGTTCGCCCCTTTTTATCCTCTCTGTTTCTCTCTGTGATGATAAGTGAAGCTTATAACATCTGTGTTAAAATCTTCAAGACAGAAAGTGCTCGCTTACTGTCATTTTAGCTACGCTCTCCCCGACTCAGCTTGCTTTCAATTCCTCTCTGGCTTCCACTGTCTGAGTTTCTAACTCTGGCTCTGTCTTACACCTTAAATCTCTAACACATTAGTGCCATCCAAAGGAAAAAGGGAAGATTATTATCAAATTATGGTTGTGGCTTATAAAATTGTTCCAGTGAATATCTATATAAAAGTTTGATCACTTGGATGTCCCTCTCTCGTACAAAGTGGACTCTTTGTCAATCTTTCGTTTTTCAGAGTCTTCATCATGGCATACAAAACCAGTCAAAAGTGTCCCAACTTTTGACTGGTGCTGTATGCAAGAGATATTTTGTGACAGTGGAGATTTTCTTTTCATTCCAATACAGTATCATATAAATTGTAATAGCCTTTTCAATGTCCTCTTAATTTTTTTTTCAAAAAAATCAAATAAAGACATCAATCTTTTAGCTAATCCCATTTATCTGTTAAAGGGTTACAGAGGGCTTGAGCCTAACCAAGCTCATATGTGTGAGGGCCAGCATACATCCCTGACAGATCAATCATAGAGCTAAAACAAAAGACCTCAAATATACATATACAGTACCAGTCAAACATTGGACTGGTACTGTATACAGGCTCAATGTGAGCATATTTTAGACTTACAGACTTCTACTAAAAAAAAAAAAAAGTAGTTAAAAGTAGAAATTATTTAGATACGGTACCAGTCAAAATTTTGTCCAAACTTTTGACTGGTACTGTATGTGCTGCATTCACAGCAAAATACTTGTAATAGAATTGATGCTAAGAAACAGTATCATGCTTAGAGAAGTGAAGAAGCCAAGAGAAGAGAGAACTGTGCAGCCAGGTTTGTTAAAAATGTTATTTATTTATTTTTATGTCAGCACCAGACACGCATTGATTTAATGTCATTATGAATAATTGATTAATGTTCTGTCTTAGCAAAATACATTTTGTCCACATGCATTGCTAATTAATTATGCATAGACCCAGTTACTTGTTTATGATGTACACACAGTGAGAACTGAAACAGTCCAATGCAGCAGTTCTGCAAGGAAATTTATATTCTTCTTCTTTTTTGTACTTTGATGTGTTGATTCTAGGTCATTGACCTTTTGAAGAATAGAGTTTGTAGTGCTGTTGAATTGTATTTCATATACACAGAGGTGTGTATCATTTTGCTTAAGCTTATTGATATCAATGATGTTGACAGTGTTATGTTTCTGTGACTTATAACAGCAAACCACAATTCTTCTATACTGTATGGAAACTTGTGCTGTTTGGGGAATGCAGCTCCTCAAAGAAGTTAGAGGACATACAGGACACAATGTTTTACAGAGAAGTCATATTTTCATGCAGAAGAAGACTTTGTTTCTTTTTTGTTTTTTTAATGCAATCAATATCAGCCTTAGTTAAAATTTAAAAAAAAGATCAACATTTATGATTCTGGTAAACAGTGGCATTAACCTTATGGGAAACTGTAGAAGTCTGAAATATATAATGGGATTCCAAATAGCATATTGTGCTGAATGCAGAATGAAATGCTGAGTAGAGTTCAGAGAGGTTTCTGGATTCTACATTTCAAAGTCTGAATATTTTATTAAAATTAAATGCCCCTCTCACCTGAAGCTAAACTGAATATCTGGATATTTTGTTTTTGTGGGTTTTTTTTTTTTTGTGTGTATCTGTTTTTCAATGCCAGATATTTGTAGGTGAAAGTGAAATTTGACTGTTTTAAAACAGTCTATACAAATAATTAACCTTAACGTTTGTTACAGGGTGTCATAGTGGTGATTCTAAATTTCTCCTTAGTGTGGCTGTGAAATGACCAATTGTTTGTCTCTTTGTGGTAGCCCTGGTGACCTGTCAAGGGTGTATATCACCTCTGGGCCTATGAGAGCAGAAATGGACCAACCCTAACCTTAAGTATAAGCCTATGTAATATATGCGTAATATTAAATATATGTATATGGTATAAGTGATGTATGTATGACCTTCACCCATGGATAATACACAGAAATCAATGCTTTTTCAGTCAGCAAATGTGTTAAAAAAAAAAAACGTGTATACAAGTTGATTTTTTTCATTAAGAAGTAAGCAAAGAGAAGCGGCAAGACAAGATATTTGGAAGGAGTAAAGAGGAAAGAAAACAGGAGAGTAGACTGGAGAGAAAAGAAGAGCAGACAATCCCTGGAATACCAAACATTCCTCTGGCTGGGAGAGAAAGCAGGGAAGAGAGGAGGGGGTTGTAGCGTGAGGTGGAGAGCATCCACAGAATACCAAAGAGGAATAAAAGCTAGGAGGCTTTTCAAGTCATTTCCAAATTCCAAAGACTTTCCTGGAAGTTAAAAATAGACTGTACACTTAAATTCAGTTAGTAGCACCTAGTCTGGGAGAGTAGATTTCTTTTATTGGTTGTATTTATGACGCTACTACAAAATACCTGATGACAAATTTTCTTTGTTTCAAGAGCAGTTTGTTAGTGGATGGATATAGCAAGAAATAAAAAAAAAAGGGAAAGCATTAAAAAAGGACATGAAAAGTCAAACAAGAAGGAGAAATTAGTAATGAAAAGTGAAAAGTAAAGGAGAGGAAAGAAGAAAGAGAAAAGAGGGAGAACTGACTCTAAGAATCATGCTCGCTCGGCTGAACTCGTACCTTTTCCCAAGATGCATTCTGTTTGAGATGTACCTAAAAATAGAACACACAAACACACACACACACACACACACACACACACACACACACACACACGCACACACACACACACACACACACACACACACACACACACACACACCACTCCCCAGGGTGGACTCACTGTCATCCACACCGAGCCATATACACTGCAGACAAGATGCAGACGCATGCGCACACACACACACACACACACACAGAGACTGAAGACATCATGCTGTCTCAAGTTAACTAACTGACAAAAGTTGTTAACGTTCTTATGGCGAGAGAAAAAGACCAGAGGTTATATAGAAAGACGGAAAACGTAAAATCACACAAAATTCTACTATAATGTCTGCACCCAAAATTGCTTTAATATCAGCAGGGTTTCACCAAACAGGAGCGATATCTTAAGGTGATTATGTTTACTCCAAAGAAGAGTGTAATTGTGCAGCGTAATAACTCTATGGCATTTACATGGGAAGTACTTTGCCTTTATTTTTGTAGCAATCACAGTACAATTACAGTGGTTTGTGCGTGGACTTTTTTTTTTTATCAGGGCTGCCACACACACTTTAACCACCTTCCATTTCTCTCAGTTGTTGTCATTAGTTATAGCAATTCTGCTTCTCCTTGAAACCACTTACTTCACATTTTAAACGCACCCTTTTTTCACTGTACACTTCTTATTTGTAATATTTGGATCCTGAACAATGTAATAAAATCATGTTTTTTTCTCTCTTAAGATTATTATCCACGTTGTTATTTCAGATAGCTGGTCTATTCTCCTGTGCCGACTAGGTGACCTTTACCTCAAAAGAAAAACGTACTACAGTGCATATGACCACAGCCTAATAGACACCCATTAATCTTTTTTTAGGATGGCTAAGAGATAATCACAAGCATTATCAAAATGGCTTATGACTTTGACTGGATGTTTTTGTGGGACTTATGCGGCTATTTCAGGGGTATTTCTTTGTAGTTTTTTTCTATTAACAGATGCCACAGTCTGTGTGTTAAGAGGACTTTTTGTAGAACCATGAAAATTGCTTTTTAATTGCAGTCATCATCTGATAGTCACAAGATTGCATATGACAGAACCAGTGGAAAAAAGATGTAGCACTTATTAGCTTTTTTTTACTTTTCTCATATCTTTCAGAGGTGTTTTTTTTTTATAAACTTATTAATGCTATCTCCTTGCGCATCCCTCTCTGTCTTTCTTTCACTCTCCTACAGCTTTTTTTTTTCACAAGGGACTCTTGACGTAATCATAACTCCCCTTGCTTTATTACGAGTCTTGTATTCGTGTTGTCAGTCCAGCGGTTATTTACTTCTACAAATCATGACTCACCAACTAGATGTACAGTACAAAGGTAGGCGGGAAGGGGGTTTGTTGGTACACAGCACGCTGTATGCGGCACATCTATTTGTGACACATTTATATTTTAATGTGATAGACATGTTGCTGAAGTTATCCTGTTGGTGTTTATAGTTTTTTTCCCCCTTCTTTAGGTATCATTTTGTTTTGTCTCAGGTATGCTTATGAAGACATAGGTACCGGCAATAGAGTCAAACTCTCCCAGCTGCAGTTGCATTACATTAACTCGTTTTATTTTCTGTGTTCTGCTGATTGTTGAGTTTCAATAAAGGAGTCTTCTTAAGCCTGCAGTGGGAAACTTGCTGTCAACATTCTTGTCATTGCACTTTACATTTTGAGAGTTTTTGTTTCTTTCCATGCCACATCAGGCTTGGATGTTTAACTTGCTATTAAAGCTGTTCCATCTTTGTCACTGTCAGAATTTTTTACACTGCAGCGGATATTAGGGACAGATAATTTTGAGAAGTCGCCTTAACCTTGTCAATGTAATTGTAAAACCTGACACTTGTGTAATGTCACATTTTGACAATATGACACATTGCAACAGTATTCTGACAGTGGCTCTGATGGTGGCATTTAATGAATCGAGGATATATTATGTTCCACTGTCTTTTCTTTTGTCACTTTCAACACCTCACTTAGTTCAGTTCAGGACAACATGCATCTTGTGAAACTTTTTTTTTTTTGTGTAACAGCTGACAGACACACACACACACACACACACACGCACACACACACACACAGCGATTCATGCAGTTGAAAGGAGATATTGTCTGAACGATAGTAAGGCTTGCTATGAAACTATCCTCTTTGGTTCTGATCTGAGATTTTTATTTTTTTTAAATTACACACTACACTGCCTCAATAAATAAGCATTTACTGACAGACCTTAAAGGTTAAGATACATACCATGAAAAGCAAACTTGCTTATTTTAATCCCATCTCGGACCTCAGGGCCTCTGGACAGATTTTTGTATCTAAGAAATTCATAAAATACAAAACCCAAAATAAAAGAACAGCAAATAATCACAAATAATCATAGTGTTTGTTATGCTTATTCATTGAATTTAAAAAGTCTAATATTTACATAAGCTTTTCTGTTAAATTACCAAACAAATCCTGGATCATGGCATTAACACAGATTATAGACAGTATGCTTCCCTTGGAAAAAAAAAAAGGCAAAACAAAGCTTTCCTTGCCATCATCCCCTTGTTACATCTGAACAATCCCATTTAGAGCAGCTTTGGACACCCAGCCAGCCTGTCAGCCAGGAGTTACATCCAGCACTCACTGTGTCCTGTCATTTACCAATCAGAGCTGGAGCCATAACACAGATGGATCTGGCAAAAGCAGCCAGCTTCAGACTGAGTTGGAGATAGAGCAAATTCTGATGTTTTTTTTCTTGGCTCAATAAACTATATAAGTACTATTACCATCTCCAGTGCCAAATGTCTGTGTGTATAGTTGTAAAGACATAAGCATTATCAACATTTAACCTTTGGAGACTGGGCCTCTGGTCAAAAGCCTTCTGAATGCAGTGTTACTTCTATTCTATTTTCTTTCTTTGGTAATTAGAGGTACGGGTATTCTTTAAATACCCATGTTTCTAGGAAATGTTGCCCAAAATTCTTTGGTAATCTACATTTTTTGTCATTATCATGTTTTAAGTGATCAATTCTTAAGCTCGGTTTTAATTTAGTTCTGTGTGTTTAACCAGATGTGTGCTGTAAAAGATTGGCATGTCACCAGTCAAGTTCAAAACTGTTAATAACTTCCTGCCAGTTATGTATTTGCCTCTCATTTTCACTGCTGTGAAGGCTTGTGGAGTATTTTCATTGTTGTAGAGTGGCAGCTCTTCTGCCAGTAAGTTTATCTGATTACTGTAATAGAATTCACCACAGTGAAATTTGAACTCTGCTGCATCTTCTTCTTGGCCAGAATGCACTCAGAAGGCACCAGAGGTGCGATGCTCTGAATAAATGAACAGGATCTCTGATAGCACTCTCTCAGAATGTACTCAGTGTTTTAAAACACATTTTAGAAGTTAAAACTGGAATGCTGCATACTGAAAATAGTTACAGACTTCTGTGATCCTTTTGTTTCATAGAAACTCCGTGTGGCCTTTGCTTCCTGCATCACTGTCCGGTAACATTAAGAGTTCCTCTGATCAGCAGTCTTAATTGTCCGTATGGTGAAATAAGGTGCTGAACAACACTTCACAGCAATTTTAGTTCAAATTCTGTGAAAAGCTCTTTTGGAAAAATGAAGTCACCGTGAAGAAACAAATGCTTTCTCTGTCTTTCTTCTAATTCTTCTGTCCTTCAGGGTCATTCCTAGTCAGACACATTAACAAGGCTGACTGCATGGATGCCTCACTTATTGATCAAAACACACTCACGCACAAGTATTTCTCCTTCACTCTCTTGACTGGTGCGTCTCTCTCTTACTCTGCGTCCTTCATTTCATTCCAAAACTGTTTCATTATGCAGACAGTCCAGAAGACAGTGCTGACAGCACCAATAGAGGGTACACTAAACCACCTAAAGGTGACAGATGGCTGAAAGAGGACGTAGATGATTTCTTTTGACCTACTTGTGCTTGGACACATTAACGGCGTTGCTACGCAGATGTTTCATTCATACATAGGACACATGTCTGACAGCGCAGATAGACTTTTATGCTTAACAATATAGTCATCTATACAGACTGCATAATGGCCCATCTATCTGTTGACCTATCATTACTGCAACATTAGCATGCCAGATAAACACATTCCAAATGACTGCCTAAACACTATGTACAAGAAAAATAATTTTATTTAAATGTGACTTGATTTCACACTGAGTGAACATTTGACTTCATAAGACAGAGCCCTTTTTATATAGGAGATTAACTATAAGGTTTTCATTAGAGATATACTGAATTTCTTCTATCCAATTTAATTGTCCAGTTGTTTTCAGACCCATTGTTTCTTTTTTCTAAATTAATTATATAATTATTAATCAAGCTTTTAAATTGTAATTTTCTGTTTCATGTCATAACAAAATATTGACGATTTCATTCTTACATTATGGTAAAAATGGTAAGTATGCACATTTTATCTGACAATTATTACTTGTCTCCGTCACTGTATAATTTCACCTCTGAAGTTCCAGCTGACTGTGGTGTCTTTCAGCATATGGGTTGCCTGCTCAGCCAAATCTTGCCAATCAGGAACCAAAGGAACTCATCATTTAAACTGACACATATCAAAAACAGTTCACATTTTTTTCTAAAAAAATTCAGTTGTGTCTTTGTCCAAAATGTAGGGTTAGGGTAGAGTTATAGTTAAGGCTACCACCTATGATGACTTAGACCTCAGGCTGATTGGCTAGTTACCAGTCAGATGAAAAGCAGTTGATTTCAGTCACCAGCTGATCAATCAGTACATGTGTAGTTTTCATTATAAGTCAGACTACTGGCTAGAATTGTTCAGATTGTCTTTCTAAAGGACAATCTTTTGTCCTTTACAAGGCAAAAGCTACATAGCATAGTGGTTTATACATTTGTGTAACAAGTAAAAGTTCCCTGGTTCAGTCCAGGGAGGAGACTCAAATCCCTCTGGGGTTGTGTCAGGAAGAGCATCTAGTGAAAAACATCTGTCAAATATAAACAAATGAAGTGACCCCTGAATGTGAATAAGGGAGCAGCTGAAAGTAGCTTCTATAGATGTTTTCGTAACTGGTGACAATTTCATGGCCCTCTAACCAAGACCCCACCACCCACCCCCAACATGCTTTTTCTTACTCCATCTATTTCTTTCTACCATGTTACTGCTGACACTGTTTTGTGGTTCTTCCAAGCATGGCCTCCCTATGAAACAATTTGTTACATAAAACACATACACACAAGCACAGTGTCTATGTGTATGGTCACCAGCTCTGTTGCATCCCATTTGAGATACAGGTCACTTCCTGCCCACCCAAATGCTACTTCCTCTCACCACCACTGACTCACACACACAAACAAACACATATACTCATACACTTGTCTTGCCGTGGGCTGCAATGAGCATATCAGCAGTCAAATTCCCTCTGCAACTGAAGTGCAACAAAATCACTGACCACAACATACACACACACACACACACACACACACACACACACACAAAACACACAGTTTTCTAACACTGCCCTGTTGTTGAGTTGTAGAGTCGTGTCCTCTTTTGACAGCTTTCACTTTGAGAATTGAATTTAGAGAAGGATTATTCAGCTTCAGCTGTGGGTGTATTTTGTGTGTGTGTGTGTGTGTGTGTCCTTCCATGTGTCTGTACATGTGGTAACCAAACAGATTGTCAGCAGCTGCCTGGTTGTTTTCTGCCTGCTCATGAAGCAAATCCATTTCCAGACATTCGGGAAAACTGTTATATTTTGGCTTGTAAGGAAAGCTTCCGCTGTTATTTCATTAAATCTAAATATAGAAGTGCACCTACACTTCTGTGTTGCATAGGTTGTATCATCTCCCAGTGTCAAATCATTTTATCATATGTTCAGCGTGGTTAAAATATATTTTTTTTAAATAAGAAATTTTATTACATTTAGAACTTTTTGTGATTAGTGTTGTGAGCTGTTCAGTTACAGCAGTTTATGTCATACCAAACATCCTGAGCATCACCTGATGTCTGTGCAGACAGAAATGTGTGATTCCAGTCAGTATAGCTTATGCATGCATATGCATATATGTGATTGTGTCCTGAGTGGTTAAATGTCCAAACATACCAGCAGATGCTACTTCAAACTTGATACCAATGCCCAGGAAAATACCCAGTACTTGGTTACATGGTGAAAAAATGACAAAATTAAGAGGACTTTTTAAAAACAAAGAATAGAACAAAACAGGTTCATGCAGCCCTGTTTATTTCCTGTACTTTTAGTGACTTTGCACTGTATTTTTGGTGCTGATCAAATAGAGTGATTAATGCAGTCTGCCACTGTTTCTGTACAGTTGCTGCTTTTTTAAGCTTCAATCGGGGACTTTAAGAGAAACATAACACATTTGAAACATAATTAATTGTGTTTGTCCTGGTAAATTAACACTATCTATTAACATTACAGACAGGCAGGACTAATTGCTCCAACATTAATGTTATTGTTTTGTTATTAGTCATAGCTAATGCTATCTCAATGATAATAGAGGACTAAGGGGGCTATTGGATAATTGCTAACAGTTAAATGGCTAAGACATGAGCCAGCCAAGCTAACATTTATGATAACTGTACTTCAGTGTTGTTGAAACAGGAGCTTTACTTCACCACAGTTGTGCTACTATTTAAATGTTCAGCTGTTTGTGGGCATTAGGGTGTCTCAGCGGTTGAGCAGGCCACCACATATGCCAGGTTCGAGTCCCGACCTAGTTGCCATTTACTGCGTGTCTTCGCCCATCACTCCTCCCGCTTTCCTGTCTCTCTCCACTGCAAAACACTATCAAATAAAGCAAGGCCAAAAAAAGAAAAAGTTCAGCTGTTAATGAGGAGAGGGGCTGTGTGACTGTGCTGTCTTTATGTGAACTGGAGGAGGTGAGGATGGCACTGTTGGTATGAATACTGTTCAGCGTATCTAATCAGTAATCTTTAGTACCCAAGTATCAATAATTTGACAACCCTCATCAGTACATACCTGCCTATGGTACTTTTCAGTAGTGGAACACAACTCAAACTAAAAAAAAAACAAACAAAAACACAAGTGTTATCAAGTTTTGGGTTTTTTTTGTTTGTTTTTTTCTTTTAGAATTTTGGCATTAAAAGCAGCAGTTCAGGTGACGTCCCTACAGTAAACTTGAGTATAACAGTGCTATACTTATTCAACTTTATTTCCTTTTACTGAGGCCGTTTTTCTACTCAGGCATTTTTGCCTTAATGAGGGATCAGAAGACCCCTCTTTACGACACCTATGGTTTTAGTTTGTAATACTCACCCAGTGTGTGATTTTTTTTTAAACCTCTGCCAAGGAGGTTGTGTGTTTTGATTGTGTTTGCAAGTGTGTATCTCATTCTGTCTGATAAAACCAATAAAATTATCATGTTAAAAATCCATTAAATTTTGGCTTACATCAACCAGAGTCTTCAAGGTCAACTTAATGATTTATTGGTTGAAAATTGGCAAAAAGCCTTATTACTTGAAAGTAGGGCTGCAACGATTCATCGATTAACTTGAATAATTCGATTATAAAAAATCCTCGACACAAATTTGCTGCTTCGATGCTTTGTAACTGCAGCGATCAGGTATCACCGTGTAAATGGAGCGTGTCACCCACATCAGCACCATTACAGTTCTCTGTAGTTGTCTGTAGTTGTTAGTGGTGGGCGGATCGATCCAAATATCGATAATATCGATACCAACGTTGGTATTGATATTGAAAAAAGGAATTTGTCAGCACTGCCGGCCCGCGGGCTACTTCCGGCCCCGCCCCCCACTTCCAGCCCGCGATTAGATGTCAAAAAATATTACACAATTTGGCCCTTTAAGTTACTTATATTTTTTAAATTAAATCGAAGGCCGGAAGTAGGGGGCGTGGCCTGAAGCGTAAATGTTTTATAATGTTGTGGAGTGATAATTTTGTACAGCTTGTTTATTTAAGAAAAAACCAGCTTAGAGCTGCATTACCGCCACCTACTGATCTGGAGTGTGTATCAGGCGTTTTAAATAACCTTAGCTTCTAAAAAAATCTCTCAGAGGGATTCCTTTTAACACTAACTGGATCATGGCTGACATGTTTTCCACGCCTCCACTGCACTCTACCGTGTTTGTGTGTTGTGCTCGCTGTGCTGAGAATTACAGCTGTTATTTTTTTCTCAACTTCAGCTTCCAGTTTAACCGCAGTTTACTAGCAAGTGCCGCCATTAGCTCTAGCCATAGTCCGGTACAGGAAGGACTCCTTCCCCTTAAAAATATTTTTTATACTTTAATCCCTGATAAGTGACTAAATATAGACCTGCAGTAGAAACGTGTTTAGGATAATGCTTGTGAGTACAAAGCATTACAACACTGCGCTCTTGCAGCCCCCAGTTTTTCAACATAAACACAGATAATAGGACAAGAGCAGTCAGCTGTTCGACGTGCAGACGTCTGCACAAGTGCAAAGAGGCGGAGCCGGTGCTGGAGATGACAAGCTCAGATGGAAAGAAGCTTCCAAAAGAAGCTTTTCCCCTGTAAGCACCATTGAACCTTTACTGGGAAACAGCTGGAGGTCCTTCATCAACCACCTGATCAGTAAGTGATGAAAAGAGAACTTTGTAGCTGCTCCATCCACCCTGATTGTTTCACACGGGGGAAAACTGCAGTACGGAAGTTAAAATATGCAGATGAATTGTTAATACAAAAAACGTATTGCTTATCCGATTACTCGAGTAAGCGATGGAATAATCGATAGAATACTCGATTACTAAAATAATGATGAGCTGCAGCCCTACTTGAAAGTATGATCCTTACAAGTGTGGCGTGTATTGTCAGTAAATAAATCAGTACTGTGTAGAGACTTAAAAGGTCAATAGATTGATCTGATGCGTCGAAAATGATAATGATGC
>JAMQGT020010980.1:0-15000 GCA_024447675.2 Pterophyllum scalare
GTTATGTAACCCTTTGGACCAGTCTCAGTATTGCCCTGTCATTTTCAGTGACACTAATTTCAGGCAGTTATTCACATAATGAACATTTCTTCACACCAAACATCATTACAACTGTAATCAGGATGTTAATAGGGGACAAAAAAAAGAGTGAAGAGAATGCCTCTTTTTTTTATCAGATCAGCGTTAATTTGCTGAAGGCACGAATAAGACCAATTAAATCAAAATAATTAGACTCAAACGCCTGATCATTTGGTGTGAAAATTCCCCTTAATGAAATAGAACTGACTACAGCATTGTTCCCTGGAGGATGAAATGACAAAAGTCAGATAGTCACTACGTGCTCATTGGTGGTATGTTGTTATCATTTAGAGGTCTATTGGGGGAAAGTTGTTCATTTTCACAGATATTGATTGAACCATCTCAGACCACAGAGATAACACAATAATTGTTAAGCCGGGAGGTATTTTCACTGTAGACAAAGTGAGCCAGTCAAAAGTGTTAAAGGCCACTCACAGACGAGAACTCTTAAAAGTGCAAATGAGAACTGTCACTGTCACCTGGATGTTCACAGTCACTGGTAAAGAAACGTGTCAGATCGGTCCTCGTCGTCATGTGAGAAGGTGCAGGACGAGGGTGCAGGAGTGGATTCTCTGCTGGACTCGTTCTCTTCCTAACTTAATCAAGTAGCTTTGGTGCCACCGCCCTCAGCTCTGTCGCTGTCATTTTCCGATTAGATGATGTGCTGAGTCACTAGTTCCAGGTCATGCTGAATATGACATTCATTTGTAAGCTCTGGTTAGCTTTGGATTATCCAGGCTTTGCTGTGAGCTATGGATTCCCTGGATTTTACCTCCTCATCGGGCTGGAGCTCATAACGAACCAAGGGTTTGCATCACAGCAGCTTTTATACTCTTTGTGTCAAACTCAACTCTCTTGGGTCAAAATCTAACTAACATTAACAAGGTAACATTAATTTGGTCAGTTAGCCCTGGTTTGAACCTAAAGGGTTTATGTAAATAAGACTGAATGCTTTTGTAATGGTTACTTTGTGAAGTGCATCCTCTTTTAGTTATTCTCCATCTAGTGTGTGTCATGTCAGACATAAATGACTACGCTTCAAATCTTTTCCCTAAAAAAAAAAAAAAAAAAATCTTTGTTTTTAGTGTCTTTAACCCATGTGCAGCACAGAAAATAGATTTAGCTGACTTTGAACCAGCTCAGTTGGCACTCTGTCACAGAGTGAGGTCAGCTGCAGTGATTAAAAGAATACTTTGGCCAGTGAATGTAATTTGGTGTTTATTTATATGCTAAACATCTTAAACCTTTATTTATATTTACAATATTTGAGTAATCGCCATTTTGTGTACAACATAAAACTTGACTTTTCCACAGTGTGTTGTAGTGGTACAAAAGGAGATTAACATCAGCTCATCCTGAAGCTTTCCAGCTCAGTAATTCAGAACCACACTGTGTGCACAACTTCAGCAAACTTGCTACATCGCTCAGAGGAAACAACTGCTGCATAGGCTTGTTTTGCAAAAAGTACAAGTATAGGAAATGTCAAATTCATATAGTGATAGGAGGGAAATACAATATGACTTTGTTGTTGGCGTTAATTTACCCATGTTTGAATACCTGCAAATGAGTACAGGGCTTGTCATATTTGATAAATTCTCATCCACTGAGGGACAATACTCCAGAGACCAGAAGAGAGAGGCTGAAAAACTTTGAAGAAGTGTTTTGCTGAGTTGATTTATTGTCAACAACGAACAACTCGCCTCCATTTCTTTCCCCTCAACCACTCACATATGAAGGCTCCTTTGAAAATTATGCAGAGACAGAGTGATCAGCTTTCATTGTTTAAGGTCAGGATGTTCATTAAAATTGACAGACTGACTAGGCAATACTTTGAGGTGTTGGCAGTGCCTTGACCTTTGCAAAAAGACAGTGTTAGTCTTGCCATTTGGGATGTCTTCCCGTAAAGTGATAAACATTCTCTGCGACTGCTTCTCTGCAGACTGTATCAGAGCTGGGATCTCAATTAGCTGGCACAGGAAAGGCCAATCATAGATCTGGGCAGACACAAAACTGGCAGATTTCTCATCACTGCGCAGATGCAAGAAGTACCGTTCTTCATCTACTTAGCTGCTCCTCCCTCTGCTGTTCTTTAAATCAGTGTAAAATGTGACAGAATGCCATTTCTTTCTCTGTGCCTCTGGTCACATGCCAATACATTTCAGAAAGTCAAGCCCAAAACGACAGCTGCCGACCTCACCGTAGGTTTGTGAGGGAGGGACAGGGGCTGGGAATGCTGCCACTAATGTTCATCTCCAACCACAGCAATGGGCCCTTTTCTTACAACACGGTCATGAATAGGGCTGCAACTATGGATTCGGTTTTAGTAATCGAGTATCCCATCTATTATTCCATCGAGTAATCGGACAAGAAACACTTTTGTCGTCATGTAACAGTCGTTACCGAATGATCAGTAGTCCGTTCGGGCTCAATGTCCTGCTTACTGTTCACTTGCCACAAATGACTCAGTGAACATTCTCCCTGATGGGTTTATGATCTCGGTCGATAATTTGATTACAACATGATTCTGATGTCCGGATTATCGTCCCCGTTCTAATCGGTAAAGGTCGAGGTAGTCGAGGGCATGCTTTAGGACGGGCCCGGGCTGCAGGCCCACATCTGATTTTAAAACACCAGCGATGGTGTCAGCAGTGGGTGACGTGATGATGGCTACATCATCCTTTTATATGTAGTCCATGAATGCAACATGTTGGATGCAATTCAAAGAAAGATCACAACTTTCCTGTCATACTTAAGTTAGTACTTAAGTATGCACGCTCCATTAAGTTCCCATTATGGCAATTTTCACCTCTCCTTGAGGTTAGATTATGTTCTCTCTCTGCCATCTGTGGTTGTTATGACAGGGCATATGTTTGGGGTTGTTTATGCTACAAGGACTATAGGGAGTTTCACCTTTTGCACATAATGTAGTATCCCTTTTCCCAGTGTTTTCATAGTTTGTACAGAAATAAACAGAAAAAAAAATGTAAGTGGAGCTAAAAAAAATTTTTTTACGTCTGTGCAGCAAGTTTAAAAATGCAGACAGATTTTTAATCACAAATCTATCATTTAATTATGTAAGAAGAAGATTCACACTATTCCGTGACAGTGTCCTGCAGCCAGAGTCCCTTTGGTCTATCCTACCACAGCATATCAAGGGACTGCATTTTCTTTGCACTTATTCAAACACCCAAACACTGCTCTGCTTTGCCTCGGGATACAGATTATACAGTATGTGTCTAAATGTCAAAAATGACTAGCAGTCATTTTGACATCACTTATCATTGCCAAACTACCACTTCAAGCTGGACAAAGTAAGCAAACTTCAGAAGTGTAAATGTTTTCAACTTTAAAGGACTGTCATCTCTGAAAGCTAAAAAAACAGAAACAGATGGAATATCATTTGTTTCTGTTGAGGCAAAGCTGCTGTGGTTTGAACTCGAGTTCAGCACCGGTGAGACGGGCTAGTCCAAAAGGAATCAGAGCTGAAGAAAGCTAAAGGTCCCAGAGCTGCAAACAAACAGCTTTCTCCCATTTGTAATAGTTTATCAAAATCTAAGCCATAATTTATAAATGTTGCATGGTGAAAATTACAGGAACAAAATGCATGTGACTACTGTAAGAGATACCTACTAAACCAGTGACAGACACATCTACTAAACCAATTCATGCAAATAGAGATAGCTCATGAAGTGTATCGGCTGAGTGGGAACCTGTGGCCAGCAAGGAAAACACTAATGAGCACGTGCAGTAGACCACAAAACATGGAAGCAAACCCAAAAGCTAGAAAATGTTATTTGTCTGATGTGCCAAGTGAGCAATTTTGATTCAAATGAGCTCTTAGCATCTCTGAGTCTTGTCTTAGTTCCCCTTAATGCATTCAACTCCCACACACACACAGGAGCATCATCAAACAGTTTGCATATAAAAATAAAAAGTACATGCTTTAAAATTGGTTAATGTTCCATTCAAGGTTATTTTCTCATACACCTCTGGACAGTTTTCATCATAACTGTGATTTTTAGCTTCATGTTCTCTTGCACTTGCGCCTCTTAATGTGAACTGGATCTCCTCCAGTGCATCAACAACACACTGAAAGAGATAATTTATTTCAACTTCATTTTCAGGAAGTGGATTAAGGAAATGGTGGAATCCTGGAAAATGTGGAACTCGTTTCAAATAGTTTCTGCTGAATGTTTTCCCTCAGTCCCCTCAGGATATTACAGTAGCATCCTGCATTGAGAGTCTGACCTCTGGGGGAGGGGTGGGGAGGTGGGGCACAGCCCCAGGTCAGTTTGAAAGACAAGTTGAGGTTTGGTCTGTGCACAAGTTTGATGTTTGTGGTGAATTTACTGAGCATACAGTGCAAGAGGTCAGGGAGAAGATGACCTGAGAACGGGAGTTTGGCCAAATTTAAATCATGCATGGTTTTTGATGTTTGGATCCATTTTCAGAATGTTTCAAAACTCCTGTAAAAACTACTGTTTTACAGTTTTTAAGAACAGTTAGCTTTATTTCATTAGGTTACTGTTATAGGCAGCAGAAATAATTACGTCCCTCCAGGTCCAGGAACCAGCCTGATCTGAACCCGAGCGATGTTTTGTTATTGGACTTCCCTGCAAACTAGGGCTGCAACTAAAGATTATTTTGGTAGTCGAATAATCTTTCAATTATTTATTCGATTAGTCAACGATTATTTCAATCTTACCTCACCTGTTCAAGCCTGCCCACCTGTTCATCACCTTGTTGTGTCTTCTCACAATTAAAAAACAACGACCCATAAAAATACGAGTTTGAAACTAGTCAAATGCATTTTCAACGTTAATGTGACCATCACAATAAATATCAAATAAACAATGCATATTAAAGTGAATGCAGTTTTTATTTTTAAATGAAAATATAATGTGCAAATGAATAAAAATGGCCTCTGTCCAGAAGTGCAAATAATGCTTCAAATTAAATCAAAAAGATTGGTATTGTTGTTACTGGCAGGCAATGCTGCCCCATATCTTCCTGTCGTGTATTGCAGTTACAAAGTCACGTATGTGGTTTTAGAATACGACACGTCGACATTAAAATTCCACAGACTAAGTTTTGTAGTCAATATCATCAATTATGTTGATGAATCATTGCAGCCGTAGTGCAAACCACTATGTGTGTTCTTAACAAACACCATCTTTGAACATAAGGATGTCCACAAGTGCATGTGGCACCACGACACCCTAGGTCGCAGGTCGATTATCAATTTTGTAACCGTATCATCAGATCTGCGGCCGTATGTTCTGGACACTCGGGTGAAGAGAGGAGCTGAGCTGTCAACTGATCACCACCTGGTGGTGAGTTGGATCAGGCAGCAGGGGAGGATGCTGGACAGACCTGGCGCACCTAACGTATTCTGAGGGTGTGCTGGGAACGCCTGGCAGAAGCCTTAGTCCATTAGATCTTCAACTCCCACCTCCGGCAGAACTTCGACAGCATTCCGAGGGAGGCTGAGGACATTGAGCCCGAATGGTCCACGTCCCACACCTCCATTGTTGAGGCTGCTGCTCAGAGCTGAGGCTGCTGCTTAGAGCTGTGGCTGCAAGGTGGTTGTTGCCTGTCATGGTAGTAACCCTCGAACCAGATGGTGGTCACTGGAGGTGAAGGGAGCCATCGAGCTGAAGGAGGAGTCCTATCGGGCTTGGTTAGCCTGTGAGACTTTGGAGGGAGGCAGCTACCCAGAAAAGGGTAAACTGCCCATTCAGGGACAAATTGCTGTCCAAAGTGGAGGAGTTTAAGTATCTCGGGGTATCTCGTAGGGGAGAAGGGAGCGGGAGACTGACGGGTGGATTGGGGCTGCGGCTGCAGCGATGTGGATGCTGCACCGGTCCGTCGTGGTAAAGAGAGAACTGAGCATAAAAGCAAAGCTGACCATTTACCAGTCAATCTACGCCCCCACCCTCACCTCTCCCTTAGCGATAAGGGTGAGGAGTGCAGCCAACTGGGAGGAGATCAGAGTAGAGCCGCTACTCCTCCACATCGAAAGGAGCCAGTTTCAGTGGTTCAGGCATCTGACCACGATGCCTCCTGGGTGCCTCTTGGGTGAGGTGTTCTGGGCATGTCCTACTGGGAAGAGGCCCCGGGGCAGACCCAGGACATGCTGGAGAGATTATAAGCTAAGAAGAAGACAGGTCTGCTCTTATGACACCACTGTGGCATCTGGAGAAATCCAGATTTTGACAGAATTTTGACAAGGTTTGGCAGGGTCAGTTACGTGAGCGGCCCCTTAGCCCTAGAGTGCATTGTTTCCATGAAAAATGTGACAAGTCACAACAACCCAGATTTAAAAGTGGATTACATGTAGTTTCAACTCATCAGGGATGTGTAACCCATCCTTTTTTCAGTGTATTTTTCCTCTTTACAAGCACTCTTGTTGTTTCACGAGTTTGTGTGTATGTGTGTTTATTTTATTCCCAATAGAGGTGGAGAAGGTGAGTACATCAGATAATATTCCAGAACAAGAGCATGGCAAACAGCATCCTCCACCTGAGTGCCCTGTCTGACTGTGCATGATACTAGAACAGTGTGTTCGCAGCACCAGAGGAGCAGGTGAGGACAGGACAAAATGACTGCAGACAGGTGAGAAATATGAGACTTTTTCTTTTGGTTGTAAAAGAGAATAAATAAGAGAATAAAACAGAGAAAACATTTGTTTTGTGGGTTCACCACAAGTCACGGGCTGTCAGATTCATCTTCATGCCACTGGACATTATGTTAAACTACCAAAGAGCAAAAAACATTAAATCAATCACAGGGTCGTCACACAAAGCTCTTTCAACCCAGTGCTACTCTGAGAACATCACAGCTGTCAAACCATCTACTTGCAAATATATTATAAAGTCTCTCTTGTACTCACCTCCAAAGTGTGCTCTCAGTGACGCTGCCAATGTGAAAGTCGTAGAGCTTGGTTAGAATCAGGATCACCTGTAAAAAGAGGGAATTTAAGCATTTTTTATTAGGTGGTCAAAGTAAGTAGTGAATTTGCATTGATGAAGAATGAGGACAAGAATACCGCATTCCAGATTAACATCAGAATCAGAACGATGGCATAAATCACTACAAGCCTTTGTAGAGTTTGTAAAATGGAACACAGCACTAGAATGCACGTAAGTCTTTAATGGATTTAGGTTTGGCTATTGGAACCGTAGCCCCAACCATACCACACCACACCACATGAAGCCCAGTACTGACACAGATCGGTTTGATCAGAGTGATGTTCTGATCAATGATTTTATTCAAGCGCAAATGAAAGGAATAACGATCCTATTTATTTCATTTCT
Source organism: Pterophyllum scalare (assembly GCA_024447675.2). Lineage (NCBI taxonomy): Eukaryota > Metazoa > Chordata > Actinopteri > Cichliformes > Cichlidae > Pterophyllum > Pterophyllum scalare. The sequence continues at coordinate 7,395 of JAMQGT020010980.1, forward strand.
AGTTGTTTACACACTAAAAAGGATGTAGCATTAAGTTGCCTTAGTTTTTATAAGTCGCTCAAAGAGGAACACATGAACGATATTCCTTTGAAATAAACTGGAAGAAGAGCCCAGGGCAGACCGAGCACACGCTGAGGTGTTTACATACCCTGTCTGGGTTGAGCACACCTGAGGAACCCCTAGAGGATGCGGCGATGGAGACAAGATGACTGACCTACCAAACTTAACCTGCTGTCGTCTGTGGTGAAAAATTAATGCAAAGGTTAAAAGGACTTCCTTTTCAAAGAGCTTGCAAGTCTTATGATCCCACAATTTATGACCCCAAAATCAATAACATTTAACAGAAGAGGCATCTCTGAGGTGACGGCTGAAAATAGTTTCAGTCAGCACTTCTTGCAGTTACAATTCTTTGTTTCCTCAAAAGGTACATACTTCTTGAAGCCTGTAACAATATATCTATTTGCATTTATGGTAAACTGAATTCTCTGCAACACCAGTTAGGAAAATACTACAAGGCTCTGGAAGTGATAGATTAGCATGTTGCTAGGTAATGCTTTGCATAATTAGCTGTGTTTCCAACGCTGTGCGTGCCACTTTCAAATTTCGTTTTACTCTTGATGGAGCATACTGCCATCATTGCCCCTGTGGAAACGTCTGAGCCAACAGTCTCTGTGTTCACAGCTTTGGTCCCGGCTCTTTTGGAGAGATAATCAGCAGGCGGGGCACTTTGATAAGTACTGTGTAAGTCCTCAGAGCAAATCACAAGATATGAAGGACTAGTTTGCCATGACAGGATCAGTGGTCAGCTGTGATACTCCACTCCAGAGTGAAGGATCACAAATCTGTTGCTCGGGGACAGCTGGGGTGTAGCGTCACAGGAGAAAAAAACACTCTTCATTATACTTAACCATCTGGTAGCCTCCACTTATATTCACCTCTGGGTTACAGAAAGCAGTCAAAAAATGTCTTACATAGGAAAGCTTGCTCATGCAATTATTTAGCATTTATCACACACTTGACCTGACCTCACTGGGGGGAAACTTACTTTTACATAATAAGATGCTATTTTCATCCATCAGTCCGTGTGTTTTTCTTAGCTGTACTGTTTTCCTTCTGACTAAATGACTACTGCTCCTTCTCATTAGCATCCATGTCTCTCGTTAGCATTTCCCTCCCTGCAACAAGCTTCTGCCTGTTTAAAGCAACCTGACAGGCCCAACTTGAGTCACTTGGCTGGGAGGGGGTGCAGGAGGTGTGGCCTTGACTCTTTTGACAGAACTCGGCAATCAGGGCTAGATAAGAAGCAAATTAAACTTAGCAAAGAACCAGTGTCCTGGCTCCCCTGACCTCCTGTGCTACTCATGGTCGAGAAGCTTGGGAGGCCTGCAGACTTCCAGGACCTTTCCACCTCTGGCCGAGCCTCACTCTCCTCACAAGCCCTGCAAACAAGCCAGTCGCTCACCAGGGTTCCTTGGATGGTACTTGTGTGAAGATGTGCCACACGCCCAAGGGATCCTCCTACTAAGAATGTGAACATACGGTTCAGGCCAAACAAGATTGCCGTCCAGTGAGAGGCCAACGCTGCATAAGAGGAAAATGGATTCCTGCCATTCGGCTCCACAGCACAGCAGAACTTGATCTTCGTGTGTATGTTTGTTAGAAATGCCCCTCTGGATGTGTGTATGTCTCTGTGTTTCCGTGGGCTTTGTGCTGCTGAGATGTGTGGCAGTGTCCGCTTGTGGGGTGGGGGGTGGTGGTGGTGGGGGGGTGATACACACAGACACGAGTAGTCTCCTCACAACATGACAGTCTGAATTGTAAATTCACATTGAACAACCAGCAGAAAAACAGAGTCTCTACTTTGGTCCTTTCAAATGGTTCTACGGCAAAATCTTAAAATGTGTCTCAAAGACATCTTTCAGCTGCCATTAAAGAGATTTTTTTAGAGAATGTTTAATGCATCAGGCCTCAGACCTGGATAAGAATAGCATGTGGATTTCAAAAAACACCAGTCACTGTTTATTTACACGCTTGCTTGCAAGTGTTCACGCTCTTTGTTCAGGCGGTGGGACAAAAGGACAAAACTGCAGCCCCCCCCGAATCCCCAGTTGACTTGCAAGTATTGAATGAAAATGTCAGTCACATTACATTTGAATTAGCCTTGTTGCCTCAGCAATTAACCAACTGTGGTGAAAACATATTATTAGCATAACTAAATGTCCCCTTTCCTCGTCCACCAAGTTCCAAACACAGTCTTGAATACCGGTTCAGCCCATAGCATGCTGATGACACTGTTAATTACTTTTCTGAGAAAAAAAAAGCTCATCTTTGCAGGTCTTTGCAGAGCAATAGATTAATTGTGATCATGACCTGAAGAGGCGTCACCTTCGATGTCAGGTAGTGGCACGAGGCAGCATATCAAGTCTTTTAAATTAAACCTGACATTCTATGAATAGCAGTGCATGAGTTCATTCACGCTAAGCAGAATAATCATTTAAAAATAAAGCTAACACTGCCAGCATCTACTGTATATTTGATTTGGCGTGAATAAAGACCCAAAGGTGGATTCAACGTCTCTTTTTTAATCTACCAAATCAAACCTTTCAAAGCAACAATGTCACTCAGCACGTGCACGAGCAACAAAAACAGGAAACATTAAAAGTTTCCCCTGAAAAGAAATGATGTAATTTTGTTAATTAATCATGCTTTTTAACTCTTCCCAGAAACTTTACTGGCATCAAAGTAACGGATGAAAGCAAAACAAGAGATTCAAACTGGAATCCACTTCCACACCACATGGAACTTCCAAAACACAGCTCTTCAGACACTTTTGTACTTCAGCTCAAACAATTTCAAAGACATCAGCTTTGTGCACTGCAATCGGAACAAAAAAGCTCTCTGTGGCTTTGATTTCAAAATGTCATGGTACTCCAGTATTGACAGTCTCACACATCTGAAAACAAGCTTTTAGTCTGCAAACAAACGGCGGGATGGTTGACACTAAAATGGCAGCTGGAACCGATCATTATCTAGAAGTGATTAAGCTACCCCGCCTCTCAGTAGCATGTCAACAGCTGAGCAATTACTTTGTCAATTGGCGAGAGCTGTTTATGAGACACAATGTCATCTGGTGGCATCAGAGCTACAACGTGACATCAAGGCAGCACTGAAAAACACCGCATCCTTTCTCACAATTTGGAATGACCATGAGAGAAAATGAAGCCATCAACTTAATGGTAAGTGGATAAATACAGTGTAGGGGTCATAAATAGAGACGGAGAGCTGAAATAAAGAGGTGGGGCAACAATAGAGAGTATCTGACTTCAACTGTCATGTTTAGCTTTTGTTATCCTGCTGATGGCAGAGAAGGCCGGGCTGAGTATCCTATTCATGTACTTGTAGCCATACTTTTATAGCCATACTAGTGTTGACACACAGCATAACCAGCAGCTAGCTTGCAGCAGTGCAGTGCAGTACACTGGTGCTCAGATGTTAAGCTAACCATTCCTCCAGGTTTAAGGAAAGTCATCGAGTGGCCTTGCTTCACCCCATTCAGATACGCAAATAGGTCGTTATGTGCTAATGTTTTTCTTTGCAGCTTCAGAAAACTGTAATTTTCACTTGATAATGAAAGCAGCTTAAAGTTAGACTATCACATCAAAACTGCTGTTCTTCTGCAGAAAGAACTACTTCTACTGACCACACAGGATGTTAAATAGAAAGTGAATGTTTTGACCTATTTTACTGTCCCTTTCTTTTAATGCCAAAGTGCAGTCCATCCGTGAGACTCGGCACACGGTTTCTGTAAGTCAAGTCTGATGTGCTGCTGAAAGCCTTGAGCTATCTCAGACCTGCTACAGTGTCAGACCTCCACATCAGCCTGAAATAATGTGAGAAGGATTGCACTTGAACAACTGATGTTGGGGGCACTGTTAGTATCTGACTCTGCCTCTCTTTGTCCCATGTAGCACTGGCAAGGCTAACACCACATGTGCATGTAGAGCACACAAATGCATCATTACGCACCTGAAAGCACCGGCTACAAAGAGATATAAAGAAACACACAAATGTGTTCAAGGCTGAAGGGTCTTAACATCCATCCCAGTATAACAGCAAAGGAGCCCAAGGTTTCTGTTAAGGCCCCCTCTGAATGTTGCAATTATCTAATAAGTATTAGGCACAAATTAAATACATGCAGCACTTCTGAGATGAAGGCCAGTGGTGGATGAAAAGAAGGAAATTAAGATGTAAAATGAGTTGTGTTTGCTTATGTAAATGCAGACCGCTAGAGTATGCTGTAGCTGTTGGTGTGTTACAGTCTCATCAAGGCCACATGAGGGAGAAGACTGTTACTGTGCCCCTTCTGGACATCACTCACTCTGCTTCCTTGCAGCTCTCTCTCTGTCACTCTGCGTCTTCATGTTGCCTCTCATGCACTGAATCACTTCTTCCCTCCCTCTCCTTCCCCTCTCTCATTTACTCCATCCTTCTCGTGACTGTCTTTCTCTGGATATTCTTTCTTCCTCACCAGCTACATCTTTGCGTTTTCCTCAAAACTAAAGCCCCTTTATCTCTGTTTATCTGGGCTCTCCTTTTTATTCCCCCTTGCACTGTTCTTCCGTGGTTTTACTTACTCCTCTTGCCCATACCTCTTATCTTTATTCTCTCATATTCCCTTCCTAATGTGCCCGAGAGTCTGCTACTCACCTTCACTCTCATTTTTTCTCTTATCTCACATCCAGATGCCCCCCCCCCCACCACACACACACACACACCTTTTTTCTTCTTCACTTTTTCATGTCTGCTTTGTTTTGTTTCCTTCTTCTCTTTTCTCCTTTCTGTTTGGAGCTGACTCCACCGTCAGAGGCTTTGAGATACAGACAGAATGTCTAATTAAAATCACATTAAATGTACGGGTTGTCAAACTACAGAGGCAGTGTAGTTGGTATGCTACTTAAAGCACCTCTTTGTAAAGTCGTTCCTAATCAATTATGTAACATTCAGCATCAAATCTGATTAATCACTATGCACTCATTAGTCTGTGTGTAACATGACAGCTAATTGGCAAAATAAATATTTAATGCTGCATTGATCAATATATACTTTTTTTTAATATCAGCGAATGATCTAATGATGGGTGTGTGTGTTGTGTTTGAACAGAAGTTGTCCTCAGTGAAAACTCTGCAGACGAAATATCATCTGATCTGACAGGTTGTATTCTACATTCAACCTTCCATCCCAGCAATTATTTTTTAATACAAACTGATGTATCATTAAGTAGCAGTGGCATTTGGAGGGTTTTATAAATGTGGCGGCACAGAGGGAACGGGCAGCTATGCCCACATCGCTGGTTTCCGGGCTCATGTGCAGCCCTGTGCACCAACAATGTATTTTGCACTTTTCTCTCAAAGGAAAACTCTGGTTAATACACCTTTAATATCTAGCTTTGGGACTTTTTTTTTTGTTTGACAGTTATCACTTTGGAGGTAAAGTTCTTCTTTGGGTTCCTTTAGCATTTCCTGGTACCAAAAGTTTCTGCTTGAGCAGAAACGTGGCATTGAAAGAAAGCAGGATCAATGTGGAGCTACAAGGTGACGTGAAGGTCAATTGATAAACCAATGAAGTGGTGTGCATGGAGGGAGTGAGATTGTGAACATCTCTGCTTTATCACCTCAGCTGGACTTCCAAACTGTGGGAGGAATAACCTTTCCCACACTGAGATAAACCGGTACGCTGTGCATTCCCCCCCCTCCCGAAAAAGAAAAAAGTTTTAGCTGCTGCTTTTTCGCACAAGCACACTATATCCCACCTCAGCTTCAAAGACTTAAGATAGAAACGTTACCATAACAACCGCTGTCTGTAAAGAAGCTGCAAACGCTCAGAGAACTCCAGCCCTTCTAGATCCAGGCTTTATAAAAGTCTGGAGAAATCCGCTGCTTCAGAAAGGATTAATAACTTGTCAGAAGCAAAAATACTCTGGCACAGGTGATATGAAAATCCTGAAATGCACCTACTGCAGTGTCAAAAGAAAATGGGAAAGTTATTTCTTTTACTTGCATTCCTTTTTGCTGCTCTGCCATGAGCTGGCTGGGTGTAACATGTCCTGCCATTTTGACTGATAACACTATGCTGTCAGATGATCTGTCTACAAGTAAATAAAGCAGCTACAGTTTGTAAAATTCAGTTTCATCTGCATTTTTAAGTATTTTTGGCATCTTTTTCATCCTCCTTGAAGCATGCCAAGGATGCTGTTTGGATGAAGACATTTCCAAAGTGTGTGGTACGACATCGGCCTCATTCCGACACCTAATTAGGCTCTAAAAATATTTGCAGATTCAGTAGGAAATCTACATTGTCTTAAACAAGCACGGGGAAAATTGCCTCTCTTCAAAGTGTCTGGTTTACAGAAGAGAACAGCTTCGACATTATTAGTAATCTCCATTTGCATTGAGCTATTTTTTGGCATTTTCATGCAGGACAGCAGCCATTAAGATTTCCTATTTGCCCATTTTTCTTTCCCATGGTGCATCTGTCTCTCAGGCCAGTTCTTGAGGAAGTCAAGCGAAGCAAACACTATCTGGCTGGCCGTGAAGCCCGCTCTGGAGGTTAAAGCTTATCGCAGTGCAAGCAAGGGTGCAATAAAAAGAAAAGCCTGTGTAGACTGACTTTTCATACTATATAACAAAGGGGGGCAGATAGAAAAATGGAAGCTGCAGACTTTTATTGACACACAGACACAGACTAGCCACACATCACACTGAAAGTACAAAGACATCCTACAGTCTCATGAGCTACCACTGACTGCAGAAAAGGAAGAAACGTAAAGCTGTAACACTTTAACACTGAAAAAAAAAAAGCAGCAAAGGAGTTCAGTTTTCTTTGTTCTGCTCCATCTGTTTTTTTTTTTTTTACATCTTATCATTAAATACATTGGAGGGTTAATTCAGTGGGAACCCACTGTGACAATCTGGAAGATGTTCAAAGAATTTCCATTTCTCTGAGGGAACTATTTTTATAGAAAATGTAGCCCTGCATGTTCACTAATTAGAAAACGGGGCAGGAGCTGCTGTGTGTATGGGAAGCAACTGAAACTGAAAAATAGATTCTGGCACAGGAGTCTGGAGTGTCACTAATAAGATGCTGTTCAATATGGCCTGTAAAAATGTACAGTATTGTTTACTGGAATGCTACAACTGAATATTACAAAAAGAGTCATGTTTCAAGATAAATGAGCATAAAAAAGTAAAGTGGAAAATAAACATGCAGTACAGTATGCACAGATTACCCACAGCAGTAAAACCACTGATAAGTGAAATGAATGACATGTGACCGCACTGACACAATGCGACGTTCTGCTGGGAAATCTAGGGTCAATGTCACCTCGGCAGGTAGAATTCACCTGAACGTTATAGCCAACCAGCTGCCACGGGGACAGCACTTCCCCCAAGACAGTCTTCACCAGCAGGACAATCAAGGCAATGCAAAAACTGCTCAGCAATGGGTTGAAGAAAAGGAGGCCGGGGCATTGACCATGATTCCACACTACTGACATCCCAATCGAATATTTCCCAGAACAACACAGGCCCTACCAAATGATTTAAAAAGT
>JAMQGT020010980.1:20000-36877 GCA_024447675.2 Pterophyllum scalare
GTACCCAACAAACCCTACACACACACACACACACACACACACACACACACACCGATGGGAGAGGCTAAAGATTTACTCAGACTGAGCAGACGTGGGGATGATTTACTGCAGGATGTGATATGAAACATAGCAGTGATGATAATAACCGTTACTTTAACTTAGATTGCTTCTCAGCTTTTTGGTTAAGATCAAGTGTGGGCTTCTTTATTAGCCTGAATGATGGCAACAGTGTGTCCCACCATAAACTGCACATTTGGACATTAGCTAAGAAGACAATGTAAAACATACAGGTCTTTGAATCCATACAAAGTGACAACAAAAACAACACTAAAAAACTGCATTATACAGATATAACTAACAAGAAATAATGTAATTATAGAGTTGTAGATGTGCTGGAGGGCGGATGCTGCAGTCTTTGAACAGAGCTGGGCTCGCTGATTAGTTTATGTTACAAGGATGTTGGCGGTAACTCCATATTTAGCTACAGCGCAGAGATATACAGGTGGTGTCAATTATCTCTTGTAACTCTCTCTGCAAAAAACAAATATGCATGTTTCACACAATACCAAGCTTTTTATAGAACAGCGCTCTCTGTTGAGGATCGAGAGGCATCATTAAAAAATGTCCTGAACTACGAGTTAACTTAGCAAAAGTGTTAGGCATGGACTTTGCACACGAAAGACGTGACACTTTCACCTGGGCAGTTTTGCCACCTTAGCTTCTTGAAGCCATAACTCATGAGTGACTGACTCGCACTCTGAAACCAAGGGGCAGCGTGCACTGAGGGGTGGCTCAGGAGGTAGAGCGGGCCGTCTACTAATCAGAAGTTCCGTGGTTTGATCCCCGGCTGCTCCAGTCTGCAAATTTGAGTTCTGTGTTTTAACCCTTTATGACTGGCTGGAGCGCCCACATTCCCATCTATTTTAAATGCGGGTAGAATTACAACCAAATAAGAGACGGCAATAATTAATAAACCGGAGGAGTTTCATTTAGATGTCACACATTCAGCGTGTCCCGGAGCACGTTTGTTTCCACCGATGGGTTTGCAGAAATCACGTAAGAAGCGCACAACAAACCGGTTATAATCCAGGCGCTTCATCAATCCCATCAGCTGCTCACAGCATGAACAATCACATGATTTTCGTGCAAGCCGTTACCTGCAACAACAGGAAGTGATGCCATTTGTCCAGGAATTGTAGTCTCCCCCCATATGCTACTGACTAATGTTGAGTGTGGCTGTGTGTGTGAGTGTGTGTGTGAGAGAGAGAGTCCCTGGGACAATCAGAACATGCTGTCTTGTTGCAAATTGTGTTTCCTTTTCCCCTACAGTTCATGAAAATGAGTGTATGCGTTATGAACACACTGAAAATTAATTTTCTGTGGTCTGAAAGGCTTTTGTGCAACTTTTTCTCATTTACAATTTTGAGGGATACAGATGTGACATTTCTGTATTTAGAAAAATAAAAAAGATTTTGAATTTCTTTGTGGTTTAATCCAGTATTCAGCAATTTCTTTCATTACTACAGACTTATTATTAAAATTTGGGCTATGAAATTGTGTTGTTGAAATTCTGAAAAAAAGGCACTGCAGCATGTAAAATCTAAAGATCATACAGGAATGTTGTGTGTTTCACTGTGTTTTACTAGTGAAACAATAACTGATCACTCAGGTGATCATCAGTTATCGTTTTACTCAGTTTTCATTTGTTTTCTAGTCAAACGTGTTTTTATGTTGGCTGGAAGTTATTTTTGTTCTCAGTAATGTTTGTGTCAGTCACATATGTGATGCAGAAAGATCTCCTTCATGTATGCAAATGAACCGAACTGAAACTGAGCGAAGCGTGACGTCTGCACCGCGATGCGAACCAAACCGCGGCGTCTCTACTGTCACACCCCTAGCTGGGAATCTTTTATCCATAATTTCTTTTAATTATCTCATAAAACATCTGTAGAGTACACTCATGAGAAAACAGTTATAATTCTTTCCTAATTGGTTTAAACGAGAAATATATCCCATCATGATATCAGACAAAGCTGTCAGCAGGAGGGTGTTTGATTCTCTGACCATTCCTGACCAGCACATCCGACATCGTTTTAACTGGGCGCTGACCACGGTGCTAACTGGATACATGTTGGTCCTTCCAAGGCTAATAAATATGATTTTTTTTAATCATGTAATGATACAAGACATATCGCTCAATGGAGTGGACAGATTCAAAGGTTTCAGAGTACGCCCCCACCTGGTGATTCTCCAGATAAGTCACTCTTCCAGGTACTGGAGAATTTTACATCACTAAAACCTCCAGAACACAAGAAGCCATATTCTAAGTTATACATGGAATATTTATGTATTATTATCAGACATATTCAACAGCAGCAACCTAAACATCAACCATCCAAACTAAAAAGCTCCATTTGACCTCTTAAAATAACTATTCATGAATTTCAGAACTTTTGAGCTCCAAGAAAAAAAAAAAATAAATCACCTTTTTCACAAGATATCAGAATTCTAATTTGTCTCAATCAGCCTCGTTCAACATTAGCATTTTTGCCCACAGTATAGAAAAGAGATAGTTTTTAAATCATGCGTGACATTGCTTGAATGATTCGCTTCTCACGTGGGAGAATAAAAAGCCATTTGAAACAGCCTTTATACATCAGGCCAAGCTTCAGTGCAGCTGTGAGAGACTCTCTGTAAACCGATTAGAGCAGGAAAAGGTCAACCAGTAGCCTTGGAGAAAGAGATAAAAGCCTGATTGGATTGGTTCATGCTCTAATTTTGACCATCACACTTTTCACTTAGTTATTCAATTGAGCATAGAAGCAGAGAGAAGATGAGCCCCTATGCTCATTTCACTCTGTCTCCGAATGCCACTGATAATAAAAAAAACGAGCAGACTTATCAAAATGGATTGCAAGTGCCAGGATTGCTGTGTTCATGTGATGCTGAGTGTGCCCAAAAGATGAAAATTGATCACAATCTATAATGAAGTTTTGTAAGAATAACAACAACATGAGACATGAGTTGCTTATCAAGGGTAAAATGGGAAAAGAGGAGTCAGCTGCACATGAAAAATTCAATGCAGCAATATCAGATTGGCAGTATCTCCTGCGCGCAGTGTTTTATGAGCAGTCAAATGTTCCTCTACCTACAGCACTGCAATTCATCTACAGCTCACATTTTATACACGCTGGAATATTAACACAAGAAATCAGATGATTTCAGGCAGGGTGCAGAAATGTAATGAAATATTCCTTTATTTTATCTGCACTTTCAGCTGGTATTAAAGTGTTTTACAGTGGAGTCACAGAGTGTGCAGTGAACGTGCAGCAGGGCCACGAGATAAACAGCAAGTTTGAAACCGCTGTTTCAGTTAATGACAGTTATTGTTCACGTCAGCCTCCTGATGCTTCACGTCCTGTTTTACACTTTTCTTTTTTTTTTCTTAATTAAACCCTGCTGATTTTCCCCTCTGACGCTTTCTGCTGCCACTTGCTGGTTAGATCAGCGCTAAAAACTGTTCGGGTAAAGATTTCTGTCGCACACCACCGCGTAGACGTGACCCGCCACCGGTGTTGATAAAATGTATATGTGACCCCAAAGGGATGAGATGGGGCTGGTAATGCACACACTGGATTATTTGGTTGCCCTGATTTACAGAAGATCGATGCCACTCTCATGTCTGTGCTCTACTTTCGAGGTAAAGGTGGAAAGTCAGTTCGCTTAGCTTGATAAAAACACTGGAAGCAAAGGGAAACTGCCAGGCCAACAAAAAAAACTGTGGGCTCAAAAGACTTCTCAGTGTCCAGCAGAGTCTCTGTAAGGAGCCGGCACAATTCTGCCACTGACATTTATTCCTGAATAAAAGATTCCCAGCTGTATCTCTGGAGTCAGTTCAAAAAAAATAGTCTTAATGTCTAACTCACAGTAAGACAGTAAGCATCATCAATTTAGCTCCTCTGTAGTTTACTTCCCACGTAGCCAAAGAAGCATTTTCTTCTAATCTGATGTTTGCCAGAGGTGAAGTCAGCTTTGGGCTGAAAGAGGCAAAAACAAATTATCTAAAGAAGCAAATAAGGTCACCAAACCACCTAAATATGCACTCACCTCCATATCCAACACACAAGAGAACAATTAAAATGAAACGGCAGCCCACGCTCAGGCTCTTTAAGGCCAACTGATCCAAATGGAGCCAATCACAGGAGCCGATCACTGACACGCTGCTATCTGTCCCACCAATCACTGTCTGGCACCTGCACACACCAATGAGCATACACCCATGCATTCACACCTTAGGCACATTAACCCACTGTTCACAGCGGAAAAGGAAAGAAGTTATCAACCAATGCTGCATCATCACATATGTAAGGGAATTTTATCCTCTTTACTTTCCAAAGCGTGCTCAGAAAATCCCACTGGGAAGCACGTTTTTATCCATACGCTGAACTGGAGGTTCTGTTTCGAGTCAGGGGAATTAACGCACATGTTTGTGATTTGACAATAAAAGAATGGATATTTTTTATATGTATAATTATTTGGATTATTCTTCTCTGATCGATAGTGCTCACAATTTGCTCTCTCTGCTGAAATCAGTGTGATTATCTATTATTTCATTCCTTAAATGTTGCATCATCATCATCATGCAGGTAAAAGAAGACGTCCTTCTGCCTGAGGAGTTACCTTTGTTCTCAGCTCAAAAATCACTCGGTGCCTTCTGTTGTTGTGGGAGCACAATTTACTCTGCTGCCTTGAATGCAGAAAGAAAATAAAGGATCTCGTATTGACGCGGAGAATTAGAACCATTAGGTCCCATTAAGAGACTCGATCAGGACCTGCTCGCGTGCTTTTCTTGATATTCGGCTTGATGGGGAGATAGCAAAAGCCCGAAGTGATCGTTACAACAGAGCAGCACATTTGTTCATTCTGTCAGACACCGAGACACAGCGAATACTGCCAAAGAATTTCAAATTTTTTAAGCCACTGAGATGGGGAAATTTCCAAAAAAAGCACCAAGCAAAGCTTGCACTGCTTGTGCTGTTGCTGTTGTTGTTGTTGTTGTTGGTGGTGGTGGTGGAGTTGTTGTTTTGTATTATGGGAAGAAACAGAAAGGGGGGAAGATCAAGGAGAACGAGGTAGGAATGAATATCCATTTGATCGTTTTTCTTTTTTGAAATTGATCAGCATTGCAGAAAGCCCTTTGAATGCAAAATAAGATGTATGGCTTCTGTGTGTGCAGAGCCATTTTTATTCATGACTATGAAAACACCGAGATAGTTTTATAGAGGTTTTTTCCCTCTTTCTTTACGAGCAAAGAGCCTGCATACTCCTCTTTTGCATGTCGCTAAATCAAAATGTTAAAAGTGGAACTTCGCTCAGTGGTGGAGTTTAAACTTCTGCTCTTCAGCTGCCTCTCCTGGCTCCTGTTCTTTTTGTATCCAAACCAGCATATGCTATAAATAGAGATCCTCAGAAAAGCGAGGTAATAAATGTGTCAGGATTCTGCAATGAAGAAGGATGCCTTTGCTGTTAAGTTTCTCCATTGGGCTGATGTATCATTGAGGTTGAGCTCTCATTATCAACTCCAAGGATTATAGGTCCTAACTCTCTCAGAGGAGAGAACTGTCTGCACTATGTGAATCAGGTGTAATTCAGCAGCACAGACACTCTCTCACTGTTAAAAAGGGACATATCTATCCTCCTCTGTGTACCTCTCTGGTCTCTTTACCCCTCCTCTTCCCTCCCTTCTGCATTTCTTCCTGCTGTCTTTCCCCTCTTGGCCATTTTCCTGCCCCCGATCTCTATCGTCCGCCTTCATTTCTTTCATGCTGTCTAAAAGTTCAGGGTTTTCATTGACTTTGCTGACTCTCACCAGGCTCTGAAGACCACTGGAGTGCAGTCGTCCAATCCTGAAGCTGACAAGTCTTCTCAATTAAATCTGGCACCTTAGCTGCAGATTGTGATGGCTTCTGTGGTCAATTAAAGGAAGAGTTTGGTCCTCTGTAGCAGGGCTCAGAGCTGAAACTGTGCTCACAGTCGTCTTGGATCTGACCAAATGTGATATTTAACAATGTGAAATTCTGTTTTATTTCCTCAAAGGCTAATATTACCACTAACACATATAATGATATAGTGTAAAAAAAAAATAAAAGTGAAAACTGCCTAGGCAAAAGTTAAAGACCAATAATCTTTAAATATGAGTAACCTAAAGTTTGGGTCCACTTATAATTAAATAAATCACTGTGAAAAACATCAGGTTAAAAATCATGTCATTGTCTGATTTTACAGATAAATGGAGTGATGGGTAGCATCAATGCAGACTGTCAGCAAACGCTGGAATCCCATCTAAGAGGACTTTGTTAGTTTGGAGGAATGTGCATTCTATCTCTGATTAAATACAGCTAATTATTTCCTTTGGAGGTCACCGGAATTCATTTTGGACTAATATCTGCCGGATGAATGCGATGTGCTGTAAAGGTACAGTAACCTAAAGCTGTGCTAATATTTTTCACTAACCCTCAATCATCATTCCACTGAGCATTAATAGGTTTGCTGTCATGAATCAGTCTCAGGGGTCTTAATCTCTCAGTGAGTGTCCTGGTCCGTATTCTGTGTAACTGGAGGCTGGGGCTGGGGCTGGGTGCTCCTCCTCTTTGGGGCGGAGCCACATTCCTCTGCTGCTACTAGATGCACTCGGCCTTCATCATTCTAATCAAGCTCTGGTATTTGAGGACCTGAGGAAGCCCTCGCTCCTCACCAGAGGGTCAGCATCGATCCAGTGGAACCAATCCCTCTTTTTGTGTACCAGAATTTACCTGCTGCTTCTTCACTCTTTCAGTCCACTCCTGGTGCCTGATCCTTTTCAGAGGAATGTTTTGTTGTTGCTGTTGTTAAAGCACTCAACACTGAATATTCAGCACTGCATCATTCACGCATAAAAGGCACCTAACTCAAGGAATGAACTAGTGTTGTGTCCACACATAAAAAAACCAACTTAAATGAAGGCGTGTTATCACTAGCAGCCCGTCACCAAAACACAGAATTTATTCCCATTTGTTTAGCTGAATCGATGAAAAATGCAGGGCCGGCCCAATAAGACCAAGGTCTACTAGTCTATCCATGAAACCTGACCTCAGTGTGAAAACAACCATAGGAGCAGTGAGGAAACCAGTCCGATTAAACCACCACAGCTCACGAATGCACAGCTATGTCCGAACATGCATGAACAAAGCCAAGATATGCCCGGCTAGCATGAACCCCGTAAATATTCATAAGCCCTGACGCAGAAGTGCCACAATACTGCAGTGTGGCAGGCGGGACAAGGACCCGAACACTGAGGAGGGAAAGCTGAACTCAGAAATACACAGGTACAAGGAAACTAGGAAAGCTCAACTGGAGCTAAGAGTTCAACTACTAGAAATACACGGGAAACTCTGAACCAGGAAACACAAATTTATTGATAAAAACTGGACTGAGGACACAATCAGAAATGCTCACAACTGTAGTGCCATTTTATGTCAGGTAGTTATTTATCTACTCTGGTGTTACTGGGCTGTCAGGTTTAGATCAATTCTAATATCTAAAGTGAACAGCATTAGCTGGCAGGCTCTTTGGCTTTTAAACTGTGTGTGGCTGGCTATTTACAGGTGAGGCATCGCTGGGCTCAGAGAGTCCTGATTTTTAAATTAATATTTAATCGCATTAGAGATTCCAATATGCAGTGCCAGTCAAAAGTTTGAGCAGACTCACATATAAATGGTTGAGTGTGTCCAGACTTTTGACTATTTTTTCCATTGTAAATCAATAATATCCGCAGCTGGGAAACTCTTAGAAAAGCACTCTGAGGAAGTCCTCACGCTGCCACGCAGGTGCAATTCCCCGTGAGGACGTAGCTCTCTGACCTCTTTACAGTGACCCGAGCCTCACACACAGCGGTCCTTGTTTCCTTGTCCGTGACTTGGAAGAAGTTCTGCCTTCGAGACGCACAACTCAGAGTCTGTGTCATGATATCTGACATTCAGTTCCATTTCCAAAGTGCGCGCGCATCGTTACCTACGTCATCATTGTTTACAAACAGTAAAAGGGCCCTCTGGTGGCCAGGGGAGGCGTATGCAGTCGCATATGTTGCCTATGCCTCGGCCGCAAAGGTGTGGAAAAATCCCAAAGATTAACAGTTTGGTGGGCACAAAATAGTATTTGTACACCAAAGTAATTCCCAAGGACCTATTAGCCAAAAACGTGGCACGTGTTGGCATTGTCTGAAAGTGTGTGAATTGTGAAGAAAAGTACCACTAGATTTTGATTCACTGATACCATCTGGAATGGATCGGCTGCATTTGTCAGCATGGCGCTGATCCCAAATGATCCCAGGAAAAGACTTTTGCACAGTACTGTAAATGAGGTCTTGTTGCTAAATGGTACCCTGTGTGTGTGTGTGTGTTTAATATATTAATGAACTGATATGCCCTGATATAATGTCAGCCTTCCTACCCCTAGTTTACCCAACATTGCATCATCTCTGTGCCAGTAAGCTGACAGTTCACAGGAGGTGAACAAACTGGAACATTTACCAGCTAAAGAACCACAGTTTCCCTTCAAGAGTTGGTGGAGACAAAACCAAGCCCGCAGAAGAGTGAGCATTGGAATTTCTCTCACTAATTTATAGGTTCAGTGATATCTGCTGAAAATATATATATATATTTTACTACAATGAGCACTATATTCATGTGGTTGTTGCATTCGAACATAGTGTCCATTCATCCACATAAAAGCACCTTCTATGCCCATAGCAAAAGAACATTTGTGGAGCTTTTGTGGTTTTGGATGCCATCAGATTTGTGTAACACTGGCTAATGCGAGGCTTGCCACTGGAGCTTTTCAGGGATGAATGCAAACATTAGTAACAACATCTGACAAGAAGTGGCAGCAGTGAATTATCGTCGGCTGCTCCTGATCCAGTCCATTTTGGAAAAGGCAGAGCTGAGCTAAAATGTAGCATTAAGCCTTTCCTCATGGCAGATAATGGAAGGTGATGGAAATGGGGTTGGCTTTGGGGCTCAATTCAGCTGATCTACTACTCAACGACAAACCACAACAACACCATAAAGCAGCGTTCAAAACATTAGTAGCTGTAATTTCTCAGAACTTTAAGTTGGACTTTAAATCAATGCAGTTTGGACCGTGCCACCAGTTTAGGTCAGAATGTGACTTTGAGAAGTTGCAGATCATTAATTTTTCAACAGTGACCTAAAGTCAGAGCACTTAGAGTCTATTCCTACATCACTACTGTGGAAACAGCATTACTCTACAACACACGCGCACACACACACACACACACACACACACACACACACACACACACAGGTTGACATGTGAATGCAAAACACACAAAACAAAAAAACCTCTTCGACAATTTGGCAGGTGACAAATTTTGCCTCAGAACACAAATACCGTGTCTCAGGAAAGAAATGAAGTCATGAATTCCTTTAAGGAATGCAATAGTAGAAAACAGGTTCTAAAATGCTGCGTGTCAGCCCAGAGGGGTTTGCTGAGTCCTGGTAAACAGCAGAGAGTTATGTGTTCAGGAGAAAACTAAACATTAATATATGGATCCCTGTGCCTGTGTGTGGCAGAGGAATTAAGAGGTAAACTGTGTTTCTCTGTGAATGACACAAAATATGAATTCATGTTCATTATAAAAAATCAAGTGAACACGGAGCATGAAGAAGATCACATTAAACTTGCATCATGTTTGGAACTGTGTGCTGTGCTGCCACGGCCTGATACAGAGCTGCTATTCTCCTTTAAATCGGTGCTTTGGTTCTGATACATGCCACCAAGCTTAAAGTGCTCCGCTCTGCAGAATGCTTTGATAATAAAACATAACCCTCTCACACACTGTGAAAAAACTCTGACTTTTTCTAGTGTTTTTTTGCTCTATTCATACTCTTCGTGATTCCAATTTTCAAAAAAAAAAAAGAAAAAGGTGTAATTCAGTGTTTTTGCTGCCCCCCCCCCCGAGATGCTGCTTACAGTATGAGACACAAAAGCATCTCTGTGGATGTTTCAGTGCAACAGCAACTGTAAATTGAGCAAAACCGCCTCCTGACTGTAGCTCCTGGATCCGAGGTGCAAACAGATAGGAAAAAGTCCGGCAGTCGATCGGCTTTACGCACATGACGAGGCGCCAACCGCACATGTGCGTCAGGGGCATTGGGGGGTGGGTGAAGGTAGGGGCGAGGATTTGTCTTGGGGCCAAATCTGTTCACATTTTTCCACATAATTCCTACAGACTGGTCTGAGCCAGTTCACGGCTGTTTGGAAATGGCAGCGTATGTCTAACGCTGTACCAGCCCTTCAGGGAACATCCAACATGGCTGCTGAAACAATGGGCCCGTGCACTAAAGGTCATGTTTGTCACGTAATTAGCACACGCAGTCGACCGTTTCATGTTTTTATGCAGATCTTACAGTTTTTACTTCCTGACTGCTTGTTCGCAGATGAGCACTTGTGGATATTCGAGTGAGCCGGGATCACATACTGATGGAGAGAACTTAATGGGGAAATATTGGTAAAACTGACCAAAAAAAAAAGCTTTTTTAACTTAATTTTTTAATTGAATTTCGATGCTCAACATGCACAAGTGTGCATTTTTGGAGTGTCTGTGTACTTTTGGAAGTACAGTCTGAATGAGGAGCTGCACATCATGAGGTAATTCCTTAAAAACCTCAGGCCTCCCATATTTCCGGGTGGGCAGATGTCCCACAATCCATAAAGCACTTGATGAATTAAAATGGCAGAGTGCCCATTAAAAAAAAAAATAAAAAATCCTTTGCTGAATTTTTGCCAGAGCCCAGAAGCCCCACAGGGAGTTAAGGCAGCTTTCTCAGTTACTGATGAGGATGCATCACAGCACTGGGCAGGTTACGGGTATGAATTCGCACAGGTGTACTTAATATTTCACATCATAAATACAAATATGGCCCATTCCACTGGAACACACGTATTAAACATCCTTCTACTCAGGTTTGGGAGTCTGAAACTGTTTACTGTGCAGCCTATTTTGGCAAATCATATGCTCATATATTCATTAAAATATGAACATGAATATTACTGTAGGTTTTCATTTAGTTCACTTTGGTGTCCCTTTGTTCATTCATGTGTGAGTCCAGGCTGAACATGTTCATTATGGCTATATTTAGACTCTGCAAACAGGCTGCTGTGCTCTCAGAAACCTGCTGTGCATCATTATTTACTGTATCAACAGAGAAATTTGACTCCTGCTCCAATTTGTTTTTCTTTTCTGGGAGAATTATATATTTAGGAGCATCTGTCAGGTTCTGCTGCATTTCAGTGCTTTTAGCCGGCTCAGAGGAGTCTGTCGGGGGTGGGAGCACCAGTGACCTTTCAGACAGGCACACACACACACACATGCGCGCGCGCACACACACACAGCCTCCAGTCACCCCTTCAGCTTTAACTTGCCGTGTGAAGACTCCGCTGAAGGCTCCCTGACACCCACCAGCTCCAGCATGTCTCTTTTTGGATGCACATGACACAGAAGACACACACTCGTTTGCTCGCATACACTTTCACACAATAAAACCACACAAAGCTGTCTCAACATCCTGCCAGCCTTATGCATGCGGTCACATGCCTTTCAGATGCCGGCTCTCTCTTTTCTCTTTTTTCATGCAGTCACATGCAAACACACTCAGTGGATCAATCTCCACAGTTTGGATTGATGGCCTGCGGGCCTTCTGCTGACTAAGACGTTGCCAACTATGGTGAGTTATTGGGAAATTATGCCTAGCTGCCACTCTATCTGCACCGGTGATCCACTTTGTCAATCCTAATCTTTAGCTGCTGTCACCTTAGCACCACCCAGCTCGCCTCTGTGACCCGGCACTGCTCGAGGAGACAGAGCTGGTGTCGCTGCAGGCGTGATAAATGCATTCTAATGATGTTATTTTGATCAATACAAGGGGCCTCCAAAGAGAAGTGTTACATTTGCTGGATGAATTTTAGTCAGATTTAGATGCAGGAAATTAAAGCGCACGCATGTCGATTGGGTGAAAATAAACCCGATTCATCGAGGTTGAAACCAAAGGAAAAAACCCTGAGCTGCTGCATGTGTGTGTGTGTGTGTGTGTGTGTGTGTGCGGTCAGTGGGCTGGTGAAACAAAGGCACACAGAATTTCTTTTCCTTTCATGCCCGGTCATTTCCATATGTCCCCCTTGCTCTCCTGCCCATCCATCACATTTTACTCTAGGCAAGACAGCTGTCTGGGGCTGAAGCATATTCACAGTTCAGCAGTCCATCAAATTGCACCAAATACAGTAATTCTTCAGTCAAGCTGGAGAAGAGGGTGGAGGCACAAAGTGTCAAGGAGGCAGAGCTGCGGTGGTGAACCCTCTTCCCTTAACCCTTTGAACACCCAGGGGCCTCTGATGTGATCACTTTACATTCGACATACACGTCCCGGAAAAGGGCCAAATGTCACTTCCTGTCAAAGTGCATCTGATTGCATGAATGCAGACGTGAGAACAAGTTCTAGTTACAAACTAGAGCAGAGGACAGTTGTAGGCCTGATCAAAGACAAAAGGCTTATTGTCTGTGTTACCAAAATCTAATGTCTGATATGGAGCCAGATTCCTGGTGGACCAGAGGGGGTGTGTGCATGTGTGTGTGTGTGTGTGTGTCTGATTGTCTGCTGTATGAATATGCACATGTTCAGCTGGATCTCACCAACACCACTGAATGATACGCTGCTGTAAACTGGGATTTGCGGCCATTCGGCCGCTGATGTGAAAAACGGGTGAAATTTTTCTAATCTGCTGTTGGAAAAAACAGCAAAGATTAGGAAACTGATCACCAAGCACCGTCAATCAATGACATTAATTTAATTTTGATCTAGTGACAAACTAAATATATCCGTCCGAGTTCATCTCTGACTGTGGTTTAGGTTTTGTCAGGTCAGCGAATTCAAAGAAAGCCCGACTCGACTGAACGTCATCTGGAGTCAAATGTTTTGACGATAATGTCTGTTAAGTTGTGCTGATAACGGTCTGGCATTGATTATCCTGATTACCACAGGCTGTTACTAACACTACTACTTCCATAATCAGAGAGGTCATGTTTTAATTCTGTAGTGTGACCTACCCCTGGAGGGTGACATGCACAGAAGTGTTGTTGGTCAGCAGACTCAGAGTGTGAGTCTTTTAGAGATTCAGGTCTCTTCTTTGAGGAGTGACGCTCACTTCGACAAGCCTTAACAGGATTAAGCAGTTATAAATTTTAAGATCTGAATAAAGGTACCACTCAGTGTCCATAATCTGTAGCATCCTGTTGCTGGAACAGTAATTAGATAAAGCATCTCATTCGTTATTGTAGTTATTTTGTGTTTAATGTATGTATTTTATTTATTCATAGATTTATTCATTTTTTAGTATTTCCAGTTGTAGTCATTTTATTTCTCTTTGTGGTGTCATGTTTGAAAGTGTAGCATTTCTTTCATTTCGTTGTTTTGCATATCTTTATGGTCTTTGTCTTGTAAGAGTGATTTTGGGTTTGTGTTGCATCCCTGTGCATTCTCTCTTTTTCTTAACCAGTGATTTCAAACTGGCCCTCTGACCCCAGTGTTCCCACTCACTGATCCCTCTGTGGTGTTAGAAAACGCCTCAAACAAGTATGTCACTGTCAGTCAGCAAGATTACAGAGGACACAGGATAACCAGCTCTTCAAAGGGACCCAAAGGAAAAGCAGGCATAAGCAGGCTGAGCCCACACAGGCTGGCATTTTAATTGATATGCAGTTAGCAAACTCTAAGGTGCATCCCCGCCACCCTCAACATCCCGTACCAAGACCGGGCTGTCTGGTAAGGGATCGCCGGGATGACTCCGATATTAAAACACAACCTGCCGCCGCATTTGGAAGGACAGCCATAAACATGCGAGTGTGCGAGAGGTCGACTTTTTTTTGCTTTTCTCCCTCTACCTCTGAAAAGTTCGTGAGTTTTTGGAAACGCCTGGTTTTCAATGAGCTCCTCTTCTCTCTGGGGGATGTTGATTCTTCACTTGAGAGTGCCTTGTTAACCCACTAAGAGAGCATACAAGTGCACTTTATTTAATGCATGGGGGTGGCAGCTAGCCAGCTGCTGCACATTGTTGCAGGCTTCACTCAAATCCCTTCTATTAAAGGCTGCCAGGTTCCACTCCCGCACTTCCTCATTATGTTGTGATCAACCTGTGGCATTCTTCTTCACAGTGCCTTATTCCCCTTTTCTCTTCAAGACAGATTCAAGCATTCTCATGAATGCAAATGAAAGAAAATCACCTTATTAGTGGGGATTCAGTCCTTTACTACCACCACTTCCTTATCAAAGTGGAATTGTTTGCATGCCCTGGTTACCCTGGGAGCGGTGCCATCGGGGGCAAAAGCTCTCAGTGGGTTTTCTGAAGACAAATTGGCCCCAAGTGACGGGGTGGGTGGTGAGGGTGGGGGCACATGATTCATAGACCTCTGTAAATGAGCTTAAGTGGGAAAGAGCGACCCCACCTTGAGCAGGAACCCCGGTACTCCCTCCTGGAGTCCCGGAGCTCACAGATGAGTGCCTGTGGTGGGGCAGGTGCAAAGCCACCTACTGGCAGACAGGTGTGACTGCAGATTGCTGCTTCCAAAAGCAGTTACGTGTTGTGAAATGATGCGGAGCTTCTTTAGTCAGAAAGCAGCTAGACATGCTGCCGTTCACCAGAGCAGGAGAGCACCTGTCTCCTTTTACAGCGAGTTTCTGTGGAGACAGGCAAAAATGAAAGCTTTCGCTGCCGTCTTCGCTGAGCCAGACTCCGGGGGGAGGTCACCAAGGTCGCCTGAAAGCTCCAGGTGCCAGCGGTAGAGAAGATTAGCCTGGAGATGACTCTATACAAGGTTGGATAGTGTTAACCGACAGGCCTTTCCAGCGTTGTATCGAGATCAGGGACAGGAACTCTTGACTGATAGGGTGTCAGACAAGAGTGGTAGTTCCCAGAAGGTCTCCTGTATCTGTCAGGATTTCAGCCTGAGTCTCTGTGACTGCCTGTGCCAGACTAACAGAGGAAGTGCCGAAATGTTGTCAAACCTTGAACTCGTTGAACCGTGGACCAATTCTTCTTGTGAGAATATTGGAGGTTGCTTATTCAAAAAACACCTTCTAAACTTTGTGAATGAACATCAGTCAGGGTGAAGGCAGCAAGAAGGAGAATGAACATGAAATTTGTTTGTAATTGTTTGTGAAGAAACAGTCACCTGGAAGACCAGGTACAAACCAAGAACAGGCTGAATGAACTCAGCTCGAGAGGCATTTTTGGATGGAAGCATGCCTTTGTCACTGGGCCTGCCCTGCCAGGGTGAAACTCTGCAGTGACAAATAACTGGATGATGACATACTTTCTGAAGATCTTTGATAAAATGAAGCAAAGTCATTGATAATTCTCATTCACCAGAACCGGACAACAGCAGTGGAACATCAACTGCAACATTTTACAGAATAAACGTCTAATTTGAATTTAAAGCCGGAGCTGTGAGGAGTGAATTTCTCATTGCGAAATGAGATGCTACTTGTCATGCAAACAAACAAACAAGAGACAGCAGTCTGGACAATGAATACAGATTACATCTGAAATATTAGCACAGTTAATTAAGTCCAAATCATGGTCGGGTAAACAGTGATGCAGTTTTGGAATATCAGCCGCTGGCTTCGAATGAATGTGTCAAACTGGCAGTAATTTCCTACCATTTCAGATTTAATGGAAACATTTGAAACTGGCAATGAGCAGAATTACAAATGACTTTATAGAAAGGAGATTATGCTAGAAAATCAAATGCAGTCAATATGGCACCACCTGAGACTCCTGAATTTTTGTCAGATGTTTGTAACGTCAGCTTTCCTTCCTCCCAACAGTTCATGTGCCTAACAATCGTCAATGAACAGCATTTAAACATGTAAGAGAGAGGGAGAGGAAAACAGTCATTAAACACTCTGCTTCTGAGATCTGGCGATTCGTTCCCTGTAATGTTTTATTAATGCCGACTCTCCGCCTGAGGGGTAAATGTTTCTTTTCTAGCACCACACATCCACTTTAAGAAATCAATCATTCTGCTCACTAATGGTACATCATCTGCACACGGGAGACGAGCAATGTCTTTTCAAAGCCCCCGTTCCTGAGCTTTGGCACTCTGATCAGAAACTGCAGATTAAAAGAGAGACGGACCTGCAAACCACCTCTTTTTGTAAAGGCAGAGCTCGGCTGATGAGCGACACAAAAAAGTGCATACATAATGAGGTCTGCCGATCAGCGCCAGCTCTGAAGGATATGTCGGCAATAATCGCAACATCTTGTTTGGCGCCTGAATGACCTGATGGATTTCAAGAGACTTAAAATACAAAAAGGATGTTCTGTTAAACATTACAATGGAATCACAGCGGAATCAGTTACAATAGAATTCCAATGGAATCGCAGTGGAAATGCGAGTATATCATCACAACAGATTTTAGGGCAGGCCTTTTCCAAAGAGTCCAAATAGGGCCTAATATCTGCTTATGCAAAGGTGATGGATTCAGTGAGGGGTTTAATGCAGATCTACACCTCAGACTGAATGTGGTGTCATTATTATATCCACAGTTGTTTTCTTTCATTCATTATTTCCTCTCACTGACAAAATGAACGTGGTCGCAGATCCAGTCACTTATTACTGCTTTTTATTGAGGGCTCTGCAAAACAAGCTAAATTAATTTACTGTACAAGATTATCCCATTCATAATTTTATTTAACACCATAAAATGGACACAATGTGTGACACCAGCTTTCACTAAATTCATTCGCTAAAACATGTAATTAATTAG
>JAMQGT020010981.1:0-12383 GCA_024447675.2 Pterophyllum scalare
AAGAAAAAAAAACTCCCATTCAGAAAATTGGAGCTGCAATTTTTCCCTCATAACTAATGACTCTAGCATCATGATCACCTGGCCAAAAGGTTTGCTATAAGATTCCTTTTTATTTCTACAGTGAGCTCCAATACGAGATCAGTCAGGTTTGAATCATCTAAGTTTTTGTGATTTGACAGACTTCCCAGAACTTGGGAAAACCTTTGATGTGCTAGCAACATAACTCTGAGTTAAGTTATTGCTGCAGGTGGTAAAATTAACCTTTATTATCCCAAAAGGGGCAACTTGGGCTGCAGCAGCTAATTAGCTGCACAGATAACGAACACAGTTTCATCGGTTCCTTACACTTTTGCTTGAACTGGAGATTTCTCACATTTAAATCAGGTCACATTTGTAATATTTGCAGGTCAAAATCGCAGAACTTTTTTAAAAATCACACCTCGTAAGGTGAGAAGACCACTGCCAGCACGAAACTGTGACGCTGCCCCTTAATCTTTAGATGTAAAACAAAAACAAAGGTTCTGTATGTTCAGAGCTCATCCTTCCTTTCTCGCCACCTTCATACGAGTTTAACAGATGAGATCCTGCATTGCTATCAAAGCACCGAGCAACATTCCCATTTTATGGTTTATTTTTGATAAAAGAGCAACCATGTGATCCCCGATCATTTCAGGAACACATATCTTCAGCAATGATGATACTAGAAATAAAAATGTTACCACTCTTGCCCAGTGATCCATCTCCGTATGTCAGCCGCGAGCAGGACTCTGCTGACATAAAATCAGCTTCTCGCCCTCAAATCCACCCTCAGCTGAACTTCTCGGCCTGCCTGTGTGAATCTACAGGAAGCTGAACTCCACATCTCTGGATGGTGAAACTTTGCCCCTGAACTACCTTTCACACTCTGGGTGTTTAGACCGGATGTGCAGCGGAGCGACATGCCAGGACTGATGGGCCGCAAACAGCAAACGCTCGGTGCCGTCACAGAGACCTGCATCTGCTAACAGCCGGTGTCCTGATTGTGGATGATTAGAGGCAGAAGTGCCAAGAACATTTTAAAGACGGTAATAACACAGACTACATCCCCTCTGCTAATCATACACAACAGTCGACTGTAATTCCATCGCCGCTCGCATTAAATCAGCTGTTTGAGATTTGCGGGTTACAGTCGGCTCAAAGGAAGTTCTTCTCAAAACAGTCTTTTGGCAACAAAAGAAAAAAAGTCCTGATGAATGTCTGATTCAGTACCAATTTTTAAATAAACAGCTTTCTCCTGCGTTGTTATCGGCTTCATTGGCTGCAGGAGACCCGTCTATTTTTGGATTTTTAGTTCCTGTTCAGATTGTTCAGCCCTACTGCTGTTTCTTTTTTCTTTGTACGATTTAAAATCTCTTTCTGATATTCTCATACATAGAGATGTGCAGGCACCATGGCAACAGAAAAAAATCTTGATCATTTTCTTGCATTATGAAAGTCTGCCCTGCAACCATCTCAGTACCAGAGAACATTCAGGCAAAACCTGTGTGGCAGAGCTCCTTTTCTCAGTTCACTCACCAAACAACAAAGCAGAAAATGCAGAATAGCCACAGAGCTAACCTTGACCGCAGCTGCCACTGTGGGCGGCTGATGGAGGAGCGGGGGAGTGCAAGAGGAAGAGGTCATAAACTCCCCCTCTGGTACTAAATGGATAATTCAACTCTATTCCACTAAAACACCTACTGGAGTCGGGATAGTTTGTACAGTACCTTATGCCAATAGCAACATAACAAACTCCATCACCTCTCGGAATACAAGAATGAATGGTGAGCGCCCCCCCCACCCCACTTCCAGTTTGTACCATTCCCTGCCTGCTCAATACCATCCATCATCTTCTGTTCAGGCTGAGCTTCCTCAGGTTCCATGTGTGCTTAGTGCACCATATGGTTCCTCCAGAAAAAACTCTCCTCCCTGGAACCAGCTCTCTCTGTCCCGCTTCTTTGACCTCCTGTTATTAATAGACAAGATACAGAGCGCGCCACTTAGGGATATGCTCAGATATAAAAAACAACGGCACACACAGAATGAACAGAAAATAATAGGGTCCGTCTGTCCTTGCCTCCTACTGTGTATTCTGACTCTTCTCTGTACTGCTGGTTTGATGGTTTTTTATATATATATATATATATATATATATATATATATATATTCATGTCTTTGAAGTTTCTTCCAATAAGGAGCAAACCTAAATACAATGTGGCAGAAAGAAACTCTTTTTCTGGCCAAGACAAAATGAAGCAGTTCATTGTGAATTATTAATGAACACGTTCTTATGGAAAACACATTGTTAACTTGTAGCTGAGTAAACAGGCTTTAAGGTTTCCCATTGTGTGTCCTAAAGTCAAATTGAGCATATCAAGTGTTGGCCAACAAACAGTGTTCATGGCTTTTAATGGTAGGAATATTCACAATGAAAAAATCATGAATCATTGAGTCATTTTAAATATCCTCTAACATTGCATGAGGGAAATGATTAAAGCACTGTGAGGGCACTGTTATTTGTTACCAATGAGCATCCAAAGACTTTTGGGAAGAAAGGTTTCACTTGTAATGCTGTCATGGCCACCCATTACTCATTTCCTCCGGACACAGGAACAGGAAAACCGAGGAACGTCAGGACCATCAATCCTTAAAAGCCTGAAACATGAAGGATCATAACTGTTGTAAGCATTGGCAGATGGATGAAGCATCCAGTAACTTCCTGTTTTATGTCTGCTACCTAACCATCCGATCAGTAACCCATATTTGTTCAGATTTGGCGAACAAAACTGAGTCGGTCTTTGCTGAGTTATTGGTTTTGGTGTCCACTGCACATGCTCACTGGAGGTTCCTGCTTGTGTGTTTCTCGCTTGGCCCATAAACCTTATATCAGCAAAGACGTAGGCACATTCCACGGTACAGTGAATTATTTATTTATTGAGTAGGTTTAAGGTGGCGCTGATGTAGCCACACCAACTTGTGCACAACTACTAAAGAAATGACTTTTAGCTCCCCCAGTGGCAGCAATACACTCATGTGCTTTAAGACGAACTGAATGCATCACTGCATCCCTGAAATCTGAAGACTTCAGAGGACACGTGAAAAACACAGTGGATTCGTTTCTCTCGGTAGATGCACAGCTGCTGCTTAGAGCACCTTCCTGGGATTAGCCTCACTACCATTTATCTGTAACTGCTATGCTGTTTGATCCGCTTTTAATGGGAGGATTATTTTGTATTTGGACTTATTTGTTTCTTGTGATCATCCCTGGATCGACAAAAGGCCGACTGCAACGTAGCAACACGCTGCACTTCTGTGTAAGAATAGCAGAGTGCACTGCACCGTAACAAAACACTGATAACCACTCAACATTTCAGGTGCTGGTATTATCAAAAGTGACACGGGCTGCAGCAGCGATAATCAATACTCCGTGTTTCTTCAGCATCTACGCTCAATAACGCTCAGAATCCCTAAATGCCAGTGATTCTCCAAACCGAGCACACAGCAACTAAAATGTGCAATAAAGGTGGACCAAAGCGCGGAGGCAGCCAGACGGTGGAACTGCCAAAACATTAATTTAGGAAAATCATTAAGCCACCTTCAAAGACCTTATCAAGGCAGCTTGTCTCTCTGCTACCTCAAAGAGGTAAATATATCCTGTCAGCAGTGAAACGGTTTTGTTAAGACGCTCACTTTTGTTGTAAAGTCAAATGAAGGATAAAGCAACAATCCGTCTCATGTAGCTCATTAGAGGAGAGATGAGCCGGGCGCTCTCTGCAGAGGAAGACCCATCAGCTGTCAAACACCTGCTTTCCATGTCTGGAAAACAGCAGACAGGGAGCCTCGCAGAGCCGAGTGCAAAGAGCCGGTGTGACTGTAAAACATCCCAAACAACAGCATCAAGAGGAACGCGCCGCATCATTATGACTCCACAAGTACACAACAATATGATAGCAGCTCGGAGCCTTTGTGAGAATTCAAAGCATCTTCGCTGCCTTAAAAAAACAGAGACAAAAACACCTGATGAGGGCTCAGGTTTCACACTCTGAAGGGCTGAATGAAGGCGTGCTGCACGGCTCAGCTTCCTTCTTTTCTCCCCTCGGTTAACCTGAGAAAAGGTCTTTCTCACTCAGGTATTCGTTAAGTCTGTTTGATGCGTGCCGGAGGTGTAAAGGTGAATTGTCCATCAGCGCCTGTCTCAGGAGCACTTTAAGGGATATACTGTACCTCAATTCTTTCACCAATTACATATTCACTCATTTTTGTGTCAGACTAGTTCAGATACATCAAAAGTAGAAATCCACATTTTAGTCCAGCATCATCCCGGGGAACCGTTTCCCGACCAACAACTCGCACAGTAAAAAGTGGAAATTTCCCTTTGATGAGGCAAACGGGTCGATATTTCCACACAGTTTCCAAGCCTATGTATTTATATTCATCATAATGAGCTGAGGATTTGTGATAGAGTAGGAGGCCTCTGATTCACAACCATTTAATTGTGCAGGTCAGTGAGCCCAGCTTCCAGCCTGTGCCATAAAGAGGAGCAGGGAGTCCTGCAGCAGATGGCGTGGCTGCCACAGAGCCCTGATCCGGACACGGAGTCAGTCTGGGATTACACGAGGAAACGGAGCACTGTTTACATCCTCCAACTGCTTTCAATTTGCCGGCACCGACATCATCTGTGAAATGGGCGGGATTGTAATTACTCACGCTTTAAAGCTTCAGGTTTTCACCAGAAAATCAAAACCAGCAAACCAAAAACACCTAAACTGACGTCATCTTCCAGAGTTTCAGCTCTCGCTCGTGTGGCAGCGACTTCTTCGGGAGTTTGACTTTAAGTGACGCCGACACAAACTGCATCTATCACACTGAAATCTGCTGCGCTCCCAGAGCCCGACAGTCAGATGAATCCTTAAACTGAGACGGCGTCTTCTTCCTGCTTCTTTAACTACTCCTCATTATCTTTGGTTTCACACACCAATTAGTCCCCACACACACACACACACACACGTTCTGTGTATAAAGTACCTATATGTAATACCTTTATTATATACCTGCCTACACACCTTCTACTGTAGGGTCTGAAAAATAACTGAAGCAGCTCTGCACTTTCACTTTTTTAGGTTTTTTCCTGCTGTTATTAATAAATTCCAACATTTTCCGACAGTGAGGAATTGTAGAAGGTACAATTACTCCGTGTTATGCCTTACTTCC
Organism: Pterophyllum scalare; assembly: GCA_024447675.2. NCBI lineage: Eukaryota > Metazoa > Chordata > Actinopteri > Cichliformes > Cichlidae > Pterophyllum > Pterophyllum scalare. Next base: position 5,230 of record JAMQGT020010981.1, read on the forward strand.
GGCTAAATTCCATCCCTAAATCACACACAGCTTCACTTAAGAGGAAAGCTCATTTTGTCAGAAAAGTAAATGATCTTCTCGCTTCCCCGGTTTTCCCTTGTTTCACCAAGCAAGAGACTCACTCTTAATCTCTTCATGAAATGAGACTATAAACAATGAGAAATTCACCAGACATCTCCTATTCCATTCTGCTGGAAAAGGTTGAAGTTAGCCTTGGGCAAAGCTGTTAGTGCTTCATGCTCCAGCAATCTGGCAACTACTTCTGTGGGGGAACCTTCGCACAAGGGTGAGGGAGGTTGTGTATGTTGCCAGGCGGCATGATGTGTGTGTTTCTTCTGTCTCTCTTTTCTAATTTTGTTTGGGAAACCAATCCATAGATGTGCACGGAAGAGGGAAGACTCGGGAATGCAGCGGTTGTAGCCGAGGTGCGGGCACGTCTGAGTCACCTTTCTCTTTGGGAGTGACGTCGAATTCAAGCAGTGCAAAACTGAATTTAGCTTAAATGTCAGAATGCCAAGGAAACATAATCCATGGGTGTTCACATTAGAATAGTTTGTCCATAAACAAGCGAATGTAAAGCTTTGTGCATTCCCAACATGAAATGTCAAAAAGGCAACATGGCCTCGGGGTGCATTATTGAGTCCTTTGCTGCTTTTCAAAGAAGTCTCTTCAGAGTTTAAATTCACCCGTGTTAACCTTTTCACCTGAGCGGGATAAGGCTGTCACATTAGTCAACGACATTTTGGAAAATCGATACAAACAGGTCGGAGTCTTCGCTGCTCGGCGCTGTGCGGCCATCTTTCCTGCTCTCCTCTCTCTCTCTCCGGGTCTCTTGCAGAGCGTCTCTCCGCTCATTAACCTTTGTGCTCCGTTCACAGGCGCTCTGGTTTTTTCAGCACATCTGAATATGTTACTGAGGCCATTCCTACCAACGCTCTGCTGGAACCTCTATAACACATTCCTGCCTCTATCCTCTGATAAAAGGCGTCTATCGCACTGGTTGCAGAGTCCTCCTGTTCTCCTCTGCAAACCACCAGAGGGGATCCTCTATCTCTGCACTGTCCCAGCGCATTAAATCAAATATATGTCCTTTTTGAGCTGTCTCTGCCATATGCTACCCTCTGGCATTTTTTTCAAAGAGGAAATATCATAAAAATTCACTGAATGCCTCGTGTATTTTCACTAAAATAACCACAGTTTCCCCAGAACTCTGCAGGCCTGGGAGAAAATAAGTACACCCCACGATTCAGAATCTCAGAGGGCCACATTTATCAGCAATAACTGGAAGTTATTGATTAGATTTTTATCACATCGATAGGGAGGAGTTTGGGTGGCTCTTCTTTAGTTTGTTTATTAAGAGCTCTTCACAGACATGTAAAAACTAGGAAAAATCCCAATAAAAATATAATGGAAAATAAAACACAGTTAACAGCAATAAAGAAACATTACATAAATAATAAAGTAAAATATGCTGGCAGCAGCATTTTGTACACCTTAGAGGGGTGAAGGTGACGATCTAGCTACGCCACTAATCAGAGCAATGCAGCAAACTAGCTGTGAAGTCACCTTCATTCAGAAAAATGAAAGAAACAGGAACATGAAATAGATTTTCCCTGCAAGTCAAAGCCCAGGGAAGACTCAATCAGATGAGCAACAGGAAGCAAGCGCTGGCAGATTCCTGAATGTAGTTGAGGAGGAGCTGTAATCAGCCATGTTGGAATTTATAACAATGTAACTGTTGGAGAGTCCAGCAGTGACTTTATGATGCTTAAAAGACAGAAACAGCTGAATATCATCAGCATAAAAACGATGAGACGTGTCTTTAAAAGACTGAATGATGCCACCTAAAGGATGAATGTTAGCAGGCTGGGGACCTCCATCCATTCTCTTCCGCTTATCCTTTTCAGGGTCGTGGGGGGGGGGGTTACACCCTGTACAGGTCACCAGCCTGTCACAGAGCCAACACAGAGAGACAGACAACCATGGGATAAACTAGAGTGACCAATTGACCAAACCCCAGTAAGTGCATGTCTTTGGACTGTGGGAGGAAACTGGAGTACCCGGAGGAAACCCACGCCAATTCAGGTGAAAAGTGGGTTACACCCTGACAGTTCCCAGCCCGGTGGCTGCTGGGATAGACTCCAGCCTCTCCTGGTGACCCCGAATCGGATAAGCGGGAGAAAATGGACGGACAGGTGAAAGAGATTTCACTGCACTCTCACAGCATCTATCTCAGATTTAACTAAAATAAACTTCCCTGCATGCTGAAAAATGATTAAAGGTTGTAACAAGTGTAAAAAATAAGTTTGATGACCAATTTGATGACATCGCTGTATCGTAGCAGATGTGACGAACACACACTGAGGTGGACGACGCATTTTGTTGAGGAAGAATGTGTAAGAAATGTAACGACCTAAGCGGCCAAAAGTGGAACAATGAAGAGGAAAAACTAAAGTAAAAGTGAGTAATTAATCTCACGCTCTAATATTTTGACGTCCTTTCTTCATATATTTGCTATAAGAATAATCTCACATGCTGCAATTAATTTTCCGAAGGGAAATGTGCATCTTTAGCACACAGCAGCTCGACAGCAGCCGAGTTTGGGTCTAATGAAGCAAAAACTACACAACCATCCGTTTGTGTTCCATTTTAATGAAATTACTAAACATGGCCCTGGGCCTGAATGTCAGCAAAGCAGTAAAGAATGCATTACACTGAGGAAAAAGGCTTTGGTGTCTCTGCTTATCACACCCCGTGTATCCACAATGTGTCACTGAATTAAAGGATCCAAACTGATGAAATTGTTCACAATATCCTGCCCCGGGGTTGCACATTACAAACATTTGGAGGCCCTTTGTTCTCCATTATTGTCTTCAAAGACCAGCCTGATAAGCAGGCGTGTATTGGGGTGAAACACAGAGTAACACCTTCACACACTCTGCAGTAACATACAGCAAGTATCTGCCATCGCGTATATTAGAGAATCTGCAGTGTCATAATAAAATGATCTAACTGCGCTGCCGAGGACAGAGAAATCCAACATTTATCCACGCAGTTAAGACGACTTCCTCTCTCTCAGTTTGTTTTTCTTCCTCGCCATCTTCATCACTCCATCACTCATCCCCGTTCCTGATGCCGTTGTCACCACATCACAGCAACCCACTTTTGTCATTTCCAACATCGTCCTCATCCTCGCCGTCCTCTTTTTCCCTCCCCCTCTGTATCACTCCCACTTCCCGGGACCCAGACTGCATCTGCCGCTTCGCATTCTAATGAAAACAGGAAGCAGAGACACCCCCCCCCCAAACAAGATCCTTCAGCGCTGATTGCCTCAGTTCCTGACCCCCTCTTATCTTCAGTCTTTCCCCCCACAATGCACTGGTGAAGTTCCTCAGTTTCCCTAAACTGTTACACAATCTGTACCCACAGCACAAGTCTGAAGAGGAGCCCAGTTTGTTTTTCCCTCTTTCACCGGAGCTGTCCCTGCACACCACCCACCCCACCACCCTCATGTTTCACTACAGCAATGACTGTTATTCACATGCTTTCACTTAGAGAAGAAGATTCTTCCCTGCAGTACTTAGGAGCACTTTTTCAACTGACTGGCTGTAATGGGGATAACCCTTGGTTCAATAAAGCCAAACACGACTAAGAGCCAGAGCAGACTGTACCCATGCTAACAGCCTCACAAAGAAAATGGCACCCAGATGAAGTTCAGCAGGCATAATGTTTATTTATGTCTTCGTGTTAGCACGTTAGCATTTGCAGTTCGCTCAGGACACAGCTGAGCCTTTGCTGGCATTTCATCGTCAGTCAAAGTAAAAGAAATGACCTAAAAATGAAAAAAGAAATGAGCTGCAATGTGGTTGAAATTCGCTGTGAGGGAAGCATTCACGTCTGTATTTAAAGGCAACCCGCCCAGCTGTGGGATCAATACATTTGCCTCTGAAGCAAAAAGGTTCACAGCCTGGTACAGAAATGTTTTTGGACACTGAAACTCATTTTCTGCTGTACACGGGGTTCATTTTTTATTTCCTTTTTAAATTAAACGAACCCACCGATGCCGGCGATGATTTAAGATGACGCAGCAGCCTCACCGAGTCTCTGTTTCAATTTGTGCCAAAAGTGTGTACCGGCACAGTTAGACCAGAGTTATGATTAATAATTCAGGCCATGTTTTCTTTGCACATTTGATGCGTGTTGGTTCAGGAGGAAAAGGTAGCAAGTGCCCCTTTCCTATTGGTGGAAAAATGCACCACATCAACCAATCAAAAAATGGAATTTAGTAGCTGAGGAACAGGTGAAAGCCGTGGGAATGACAACGATGACAGATACAGATAACGAGTTTGAAAATTTAAGAGATTTGTGACATTTAGTGTGTGTGGAGTTTGTAGTTAGTGTGTTTGGTGTGTTGTGTAGCCATGGGCATGCTGCCAAAAAGCCGCCAAAGTCAGACACAGATGTAAACACTGTCTCCAGGTGTACAACAGGAGGCGGCGCCCTCTAGCTGTGGTGGACAGGAACTGCTTTTGAAGCGGCACAGATAAATTGTGCGACATATTACTTGATACCTGATTGTTGTGTAATAGTTGTAGAGAAACGCCTGGTAGGCTCCGCCTGCATTTTACTGTAAACAGCTGCATCAAACTTTTTTGCTAAATTTGTGCACAAGATTTTGAAAACTACAACTTATATTTGTGTTATGAAAGTTATAAAGATTGTTCATTAAACATGTCTGTGGTTTTCACAGTAAAATTTTTTTGGAGTTTATGGTTTTTGTGTGACTTTAGGTCCGTTGTATTAATACAGTCAAAATGAAAAATCACCGTACAGTTACACATGAGGCTGTGCTGAATAATATGATACCAAGCAAGGTGAGGTAAACAGCTTTTAAGGTGAAAAATAAAGTAGTCAAAAACTGCCACTTATACCCAGACTCCAGAGGGTTAAACATTATAAAAATGTAGTTCATGTCATGAGGGGCACGGCTTCTTTGACCCTGTCCGCTTGGCTTCACTTCAGATAATTGTGTCACTGAACTGGATCTTCCTACCTTGTGTGGCGTTGGTGCCTTTTGGAGCATTTTTAATAGAATTATCTAAGAAATATTGTGGCTTGCTGCGCTGGTAATTATACTAACAGTGTGATTCTTCTTGTAATTATCAGGTGATTATCAGGTAACCCTATCTGTGTCCATGTCGAGGTTCCCGTGTCTGTGCACCGCATGCATGTGGTTTATCTGAAGTTTGCTAACCAGGCTTGTTAGTTACCCCGGCACTCCACCGTCTCATCCAAACACGGACACTTCTGGCTCCAACAAACAAACACACACAGGGATACCCACAAAGCTGCAATCTGGTCTTTAAATTGGGAGTTCTACAAACAAGTGAATGATGCCATGGTGGCTACATTTGTATTTTATGTACAGTCTCTCATAAAGAGCTTAGATTGTAGATGTGTCTGTCAACCCCGTAGGCAAATCTTAAACGCTAACATCTCCTGAACCTTCAGCCTGAATCTGTTTAACTGACTGGCTGAAATTCCATCTGTGAAGCCAACTGTAGCATTGATCTGGCTCTTCCATATTTACCTTCCAATGCAGCTCTTCTGAGCGCACCATCCTCAGTACTGTTACAAATATACGATTAGAACATTTTTATAAATTGCTTGTTGACAACGCTGTTGGCCTTACCAGAGGCCCAGTCGTGATGACATTAGAGCTGTGTGTTTGGTAGCTCCCCGTGGATGTCTGGAATCTAATTATGTTCAGCTCTGCACTCACAAAGCATCGCCGGGACATTTCTCCCCCTGTCACATTATTGTGCTTTCTGGGATTTCATCTCTTCCTGGAGAAAAAACACAGATGGCACATTGGAACTGATGTGTTCAGGAGTAAATGGTCCATGAACATTTTGCCCTGACCTCTTGGAAGAGTGCGCATTCCTAAAAGAGAAAAATGTACGTCACCTTTGTTGAAGCTTTGCAGAGCCTCTACGCGCCCCCCCCCCGTCTCTTTCTGTGAGGCAGTCAAGGATTCAATTTAAGACCCTGATTCAGTTCTCATCAATGAAACTTTCTCTAAGTCAATAAGCCATGCACCAGCATGACGTCCAGTTCTAATAGTCAAGTAATTTGCTGTTACATATTGTCACTCCACAGGGGGGACTTCAAAATGGACATATGGACAGAGGCTGTGAGACTGTGAAAGTCGTTGCAATTAGATCATTTCCTCATTAAGGCCATGGACAGCTCAGCAGACTGACATTTCTCTGCTCCGTTCTCAGCAGGATAAAACTAACAGCACAGACGGGCATTAATGACACCTGTCATTTCACCCGCCCTGATGTGGCAGCTCTACGCTAAATACTGTGACTGAACGTCGCACACAGAGAGTTTACATTCGACTGGGACTGTTCGGTAATTTTAATACACTTTCACAAGATCGTAAGATAATGGGCGTGTGCACAAACCTGACAAATGGAGTCAGGTTTAGTCTCTCCTAAAGCTTTCAGGTTTTTAGAAATCCTAAAATATAGTGAAAAGAGACCAAATGCTGCTTGGATTACATGTTGGTATGATGTGTTACCAGCGAGGCACCTATGGTATGTATTTTTGATGGTTGGGTTTAGCCAACTCAAAAGCACTCGGTTAGCGTAAAAATCATGCTTTGTTTTCATAATAATAATAATAATAATAATAATAATAACAACTTGTAGTAAAACAGCAGGACATGTTCACCTTCATCTTAGAGCAGCAATAATTAATTTATTTTGCCCCTTGTGTCAGCTAATTATAGAATGAGTCTGGAGTAATATTACTGGTCACTCAGTAAGTGGAAATCCAAATCCATCTTTTAATCTGCTCACAGAGGGTTTTAGAGCACCGTGCGCTGTCTCTGAAGGATCCGTCACAAACCTTCATGAGCTGAGTCTTTCGGAGGTTTGCTGCCTAAAAAACTTACTATTAGGGATGAGAATCTCAAGCCGACCAAACAAGAAAAAAACGCATCCTGGCAGCCAGAAACCCACAATTCCCCCTCTCCCCCAGCCCTACTCCTCTCCCCCAGCCTCATCCCTCTCCCCAACCTCATCCTCCAGCTACCTATGATTCAGACTTCCGCAGCAATACTAACTGAACCAAGGTGACACAACACT